>JAFVLL020003678.1:0-42674 GCA_021397915.2 Tor tambroides
GCTCTCCATCATCTTCATTCATTCCTCTGGAAAAGTAAAATATGTCTTTTCCAAATCCCACGGTCAGAAGATATATTAATGCGGAGGAGGATGTAGACATGTGGTCAGGAATATTGTCCAATATTAATATCATTCACATGTCTGCCTGTAATTTACTGAAACGTGATGCCAGTGAGTAATTGCGCTTGAAATAGTCTGCTCTTGACAGCACTTACACACGAGCTGTTCAGAACGAGTCCAGCGCTCATCACTTCATCTGATGTGGAATCATAAGCTCCAAACTTCGCTGTCCATGTGGTCGACATTTCATTTGTTTCGCGTGATCGTTCTTCACTTGACCTTCGCTAAGAGAGAAAGAAATATGTTAACTGCACTATTAAGCTTTTCACTCTACAATGATGATAAATTATTATAATAGATTACAGTCACTATTATAAAAGCATCTTTTTAACATTTTTGCCCTGGATAAAGGTGCGTTCACACCAAGAACGATAGCTATATTAGCGTCCACACAATGCACCATAACTTTATTTATTATTAGCGTGTTGCAGTTTTATCGTCTTTAAATGCTGGAACTCTGTAAACTTAGTTGGATTCTGATTGGCTGTCAATGTTTTTATCGTTAATCAGCTTAAAAAAAATAAACATTTTAAATTATTTAAACTAGTGCTGTCAAATGATTAATCGCGATTAATCGCATCCAAAATAAACGTTTTTGTCTATATAATATGTGTGTGTGTACTATGTATATTTATTATGCATATATAAATACACACACATACAGTATATATTTTGAAAATATTTACATGTATATATTCATATAATTTATATTATATATAAATATATTTAATATACAGACAACATATTTTTCTGAAATATATACTTGCATGTGTTCGTATTTATATATACATAATAAATATACACAATACACACACATATATTATGTAAACAAAAACTTTTATTTTGGATGCAATTAATCGCGATTAATCTTTTGACAGCACTATTTAAATTATTTAAATCATATCGTTCCTCTGTGTTGTTCTAGTAATGGTTTATTATTCTTTTAAATGTAGAATGTTTTTTAAAATTATACTGTTATAGTTTAAGTACCTGGTGTGAACAGCCAAGAGAAAAAGCTCTCAAGGCCTGTTCACCTCATTATCTATAACTTTATATTGTCCACACCTGCAGCCAATAACGTTCTGTTTATTGTAAGAACGCGCTGCAGTTTTATCTTCTGTCGCTTTAAATGCTCGCGCTGTTTAAAGTAGGATGGATTCTGATTGGCTGTCAGTGTTTTTGATCTCCATCATCTGGGGGAAAAAAAGTAGAATTGGAACGATTATTAAAACTTTATAGTTATTATCATCCTTGCTGTAAACGGCCTTTTAAGGTGTTTGATCTACACATAAAAAATAAGTAATATGTAATCTATAGATCAATATACGTTGTAATCTTTTAATATATCTTTTATATCTCTTTTAGTCTAATTTATTTGTCTACATTATTGTTGTGCAGAGGTGACAATAACTGAGAGGCAAAGCGGTCGCTAATGAATAAACTAAGATTTCACTGCTTTCAGATATCGCGAGCGTCCGTTGGGCGGATTCCCGCGCTTCCGCTGTCAGCGCGAGAGCTGTCACTTGGCGCGGCCGCTGTTTGTACAGGTGTTTTAGTAAAGAAAACAACGGCAAGACGCTTCCAGTTCAAACACCCACCGCACTCCCGGCCTACTCGACAAAGACGCGAGGAAAGAATAATATATGTTGGAAAATAACGGAGGAAAAGGGCTGAAGGTTTGACAGATGAGCGGCGGGTCGTCGGGGAGCTCTAGTCTGTTTCCCGCGCGCGGGCTTTGAGTGATGGCGTGGCTAATTTGTCGAGTGTCCTTTAACGCTGAAGAGAGATTTTAAGTGAACATCTCGAACTAACATTTAACACATGTACTAAGCATCCCAACGCAAAGTATGATTTAACACAGGTAAGAACACATTTAGCAGCTTTATGTTATAAAAACGTTTGGTTGTTTTTTTTCTTAACAAGAAACAGGGCGTTATTTGAAGGTTAGCATAACATCTAGTTTAAAAGATGTTACTGGAAAGATGTTTTTTTCTAATATTACCAGAACTTAAAGGTATAGTTCACTCAGAAATTAAAATTCTGTCATTTATTTAGTCTTATGTCCTTCCAAGCATGTATAACTTTCTTTCCTAAGTGGAACACAAAATGGATTCATTGTTTGGATAAAAACGCTCAGACATCCTTCAAAATAAAGGATGACAGAATGATTAGTTTGGGGTGAACTATCCATTTAATGATCAAATTAACATTCATAACATTAGCCATAGTTTTTCTAAAATGTTGGAAAACATCTCGGCCCAAACTATGATTTAACACAGGTTAAAAACGTTTTGTTGTTCACGGTTTCTTAAAACATAAATAGCACATTATTGAAAGGTTAGCATAACATTCTCTGAAGAAGGAAATCTAGTTTAAAGATATTAAAAAATGTTCTTCTAATATTGCTAGATAATTGCACTCAAAATGTCTTCAGTGGAACACAAAAATGGACCCATTGACCTCTATTGTATGGGGAAAAAAAACACACTGAACTATACATTTAATTATCAAATTAACGTTCGTAACATTAGCCATAGTTTTATTTTGTTTTATTTTATTTTTATAAATGTTGGAAAACATCTCTGCCCAAACACAGGTTAGAAACCATTTTCTTGTTCATGGTTTCTTAAAACATAAATAGCACATTATTGAAAGGTTAGCGTAACATTCTCTAAAGAAGGCTATCTAATGTTCAAAAATGTTGTCCAAATAATGTTTTCTTCCAATGTTGCAAGATAATTATACCCAAAATGTCTTAAGTGGAACACAAAAATGGACCCATTGACATCTATTGTACGAAAAGAAAAAACCCCCCACTGAACTATACATTTTATTATCAGATTAACGTTCATAACATTAGCCATAGTTTTTCAAACCTTCCCAGTTGAGTGGAAAACATCTCGGCTAAACAGTTAAAAAAACATTTTGGTTTTCCATGTTTTCTTAAAACAAAAATAGCATGTTATTGAAAGGCATATATTTTCCTAAAGAAATAAATCTACTTTAAAAATGTTAAATGTTTTGTAATATTATGAGAGTTATCCCAGCAATTGCTTTCTTCAGTGGACACAAAAAATGGACCCACTGACTTCCATTGTACTGAGACGTTCTTCAAAACATCATCTTTTGTGTTCCACAGAGAACAAGAACAGGTTTGGAGCGACATGAGGGTGAGTAACTGATGACAGAGTGATCCGTTTGTCTTTAATTAACAACAGTTCCCCGTTGGGTGGAAAACGTCTCCACTTCAAACTACGATCTCAGACAGGTAAGAAATATCTGAAATTGTGATTTCACACAGATACTGTCAGTACGAAACACGTCAAGCTGAAAGACTGGAGATCAAGTTTAGTCCGTGTAAAACCGTGCAGGAGTTTTACAGCTTTAACTGCAGGTTAGCGATGAGCCAGAGGCTTCTGAATGCACTGAAGCGGTAAAACCCTACAATTAGTCCATAATGAGCTTCAATTACACTTTATTGGAGATGTTAAACTGGAGCGCCGTGAATGGGGCTGTTGAGAATAAGTGATTATTGTGGATGAGGGACATCGGCTGTATCTCGCGAGTGCGTGTGTGTGTGTGTGTCTGTTTCACGAGTGTTTTCGGAGTGATGTCAGACGGTAATGGTGACATTAACTGTGCATGTGTTCGCCTCTTCCATGCTGACCTGTAACTCGAGCCGCGCGACCTTTATACAGTGGAGCATTTTAGGGCTCTTCCTCGTGCACAAAGCACAGAGGAGACATTGTGGCCCTGAACTCATCATTGCAGCTCAAGCCTGAAACAGGGAGCGTATGCCGGCGGGCCGAGGAAGCGGGAAGATTGTTAAAGCAGTGAAAATAAATGCCAAGTGCATTAAAGTGCATCTGGGTGGTCAGAGTCGGCGTATGGGCAGCGAAATAGATTTAGGCTGAACTGGAAGACCGCTTAAGATGCTTGAAAAGTGCTGGGCTGTAAACCTGTATATCCTTAAAGCCATCTGCTGATGCACGCCTCTCTACGCCGTGTGCTTATTTTATTCTGCGCTCAAACGGGGTGATGACAGTAAGAGCCCCACACAGGCCGAGTTGGGAAGAGGGTGTGGAGCCGAAGCCAAGGTCAGCGGGATTGAGAGAGAGAGCCGGCCGTATCTTTGCACCTGCCAGAGCCACTAAACTGAAGGAAAGTGTGGCTTAGCCGTCGCTTTAGGTGTGTTTCTATCAGCTTCCTGTTTCTGTGGTTTCTCTAGTTGGAGTAAAGGATGTGGTCCATGCAAACACTGTATTTATAGCATGTTAGAGTATAGAGGAACTGCACTTTCTCTCAGAGACGGCACACTGAATATCGTGAATATCTCGACCTGGCGTGCTTTAATCAGCTGACAATTCTAAATTAAACAAAGATTATTAGTGTGTTTTACAATTACCACCTATGTTTAATTCAGGGCCATTCCTTTGTAATTATTTGTGACCCTGGAGCACAAAACCAGTCTTAAGGGTCAATTTTTTTGAGATTGGGATTTCTACATCATCTGAAAGATGAATAAATAAGCTTTCCATTGATGTATGGTTTGTTAGGATAGGACAATATTGAGAAAATCTCCTTTAAAGTTGTTCAAATGAAGTTCTTAGCAATGCATATTACTAATCAAAAATGAAGTTTTGATATATTTACAGTAGGAAATTTACTAAATATCTTAATGGAACATGATCTTAATATCCTAATGATTTTTGGCATAAAAGGAAAAATGGATAATTTTGACCCATACAATGTATTGTTGGCTATTGCTACAAATATACCTGTGCTACTGAAGACTGCTTTTGTGCTCCAGGGACAAATATGTCAAATTTACTAGCAATTTCTGAGTTAATGTTGTTTTTACGCCAATTGTTTTTCATTATAACATGAATAAAGCACGTGTTTAATGCACTTTTTTTGTTAGAGTAAAATAATCCAGCACTGAAAAAATTGGTATAGATTGGTGTGGATTTACAAAAAATTCATTAATCATTCCAAAGAAAATTTCACAAATTATTACAAAGAAATGGCATGTAACACATTGAATTAAACGTGAAATTTTGAAGTCAAGTCATAGTTATTTCTGTAGCACTTTATACAATACAGATAGTTTCAAAGCATCTTCACAGGAAAATAACAGTGTTAATGTAAAATTAATCAATTATGAACAAATTCAGTTTCAGCTGTAAAGCAGCTCTAAAGAAGAAAATAGAGTCATTATTCAGATCAGTTTAGTGTTGATTCATTTCAGTGTGAATGCTGCAAATTTCATTAGTTATGAAGCAAACTCAGTTCAACTATAAAGCAGCTCTAAAAGACAAAAGTGTGGTGATTCAGCTCAGTTCAGTTCAGTGTTAATTCAGTTTAGTCCAATAATAGTGCAAAGTTCAGCAAATTATGAAACAAGCTAAAAAGACAATAGTGACAACTCAAGTTTTGTTCTCATCCGATCATGTCAATGTCATCAAATCAATAATAATATTGCTTATTAAGTGTCTTTATATAAACATTATGAGACTGAAATGGTGTTTTCTTGTATGCTGTACTCCAGTAATCTTTGTTTTAGTTTAGACGAATGATTTTTACCGTGAGCTGAGCTCCACCGCTCGATTCTGCTGTAAGTCAGAGATTTAAATAGACCTGCGGTGAATTGGTGAGTGAAAGAAAGATCTGTCTGAAATGAGACTGTGATGAATCAAGCTGATTTATAATATTGCTGTATAAAGCATTACACCAGTATACACTTACATTCATCTGGCCTCCAGACATTCCTCAATAATGTGCTGCTATATTAAACCATATAGTGTGTGTGAGTGTGTGAGTGTGTGAGTGTGTGTGAGTGTGTGAGTGTTTGTGTTTGTGTGTGTGTGTGTGTGTGTGTGTTTGTGTTTGTGTGTGTGTGTGTGTGTGTGAGTGTGTGAGTGAGTGTTTGTGTGAGTGAGTGTATGTGTGTGAGTGTGTTTGTGTGAGTGTGAGTGAGTGTGTGAGTGTGAGTGAGTGTGTGAGTGAGTGAGTGAGTGTGTGTGTGTGAGTGAGTGTGTGTGTGTGTTTGTGTGTGTGTGTGTGTTTGTGTGTGTGAGTGAGTGTTTGTGTGAGTGAGTGTATGTGTGTGAGTGTGAGTGAGTGTGTGTGTGAGTGTGTGTGTGAGTGAGTGTGTGTGTGTGTGTGTGTGTGTGTGTGTGTGTGTGCTGTAAAGACTGATTCTTTTGAGTGAATTGAATCATTGAAAGGTGTGGGTGGCTCGATACCACTTTTTCAGAACTGATCCCGATCCAATACCAAAAATTCAGAGTATCTGCTGATACCGATATCGATCCGATACCAGGGCAGTTTTACTTTAATCAGTGTTACATTTTTATACCTCAATGTGTATTGACCTAATCATGACTATGTTTGTGTTACACACAATCTACTAAATACAGACAACTTTATTGTAAAGAAAAACAACAAATGAATGCATATATAATTATAATTTGACAAAAATACTATTCTTGTTCGTCTTATCTATCACATGTTTCTGCCTCATTACTGTGCTATACATTTAAAAGAAATGTCATTTAATTTTACAGTATATATATATATATATTTATGTATAAATATATTTGGCTTACTTGTTTTTCATAAATGTATTTTACAACAATACAAAGAGCAATGCATATCATTACATTATCATTTTAGATGAAGTCCTGCACTTATTCACTTTTATTTGTTCTCCACTAAATGTTTTTTTTTTCTCTAATTTTAGATTTTATAAAATTGTGCACTCATGATTTTTCTAGAGTAACTTTTGCTACTGAATTACCCACTAACCTAGTTTATAAAGGCTATTAATGATCTTTCATTGTTCAAAAGTATTATGATACGAAAGGCTCCAAATACAGAGCGGCACAAAGCGCGTAAGGTTCAAAGCACAAAGTGAAGAGAGATTAATGCGTAGTGTATTAAATCTGTGTGATGTTTATTATATTATTATTACATAGAGCTCTTTAGTCCAGTGTTGTGATCTAACAGACTCAACATGATTTTGAAAACAGCACGAAGATAAAGTCCTGCAAGATAAAGTCCTTTTATGCAAAACCATTTATCTTTATTTACAGATCAAGTATAATATTCAAATCTATTAAAATATTTACTGACAGATAACTTGAGACCTACTGATATAACATTTTTAATGATAATTTATTTGGAGTATTACTTGTGCACAATGCACCTTTCTTATTAATAAGCCTAAAATGTGTTTTAATGTCACTTTTGATGAGGATTGTATAATATCACCCTTTAAATGCAAAATATTTAAAGTGTACCTAAAGTATGCTTGCAGTAGTTCCACTTTAGCACAATCTAACATACTAAGTACGTCTTTAGTTGTACTTCTGCACAATTAAAGTGCATTAAGTACAAAATTAGTTGTTCCAATTTAGCAGACTTTAAGTATACCAGTTCAGTACACTAAAAGTACAATTGCAGGGCATTTTATTAAGTACATAAATATGAAAATGTATTTGTAGTATACTTAGCATGAAACAAATGTATTTCAAATACATTTAAGTATATTTATTTTTCACTAGGGTTTGCCACATTAGATGCCAAATGGATTGTGAACAGTTTTCATTGTTAACTTTAATAACATAATTATCAATATTGTTCCAAATATTAATATCATTACTGTTTTTTGTTCATACACTGATGAAAAAAGTTGTAGAAAAATGGCAAATAACACATTGAATTACTCATAAAATTAGTAGAATTATTTTATTTATTTATTTTTAATTCATTTTTGACCAATATTGTTCCAAATGTTAATATTAGAAACCTTATTTGTTAATAATAATAATAATAATAATAATATAATGTCATATGGGTTGCAAACAGTGTTTCCTTGATGACTTTAAAAACATAGTTATCAGTATTGTTCCAAATATTAATATTAGTATTATTTTTTGTTTTATTAAGTCGTGTTGAATGCAAACTCCTGGTGAGTTGTGGGAACATGTGTGCGCATCGAACAGAGTTGTGTATGAATATATGCGTTGTGCTCGGTCTAACACAGGTGACGGATGAGTGTTGAGGGTGCGTCTTCATTCATTAGAGAACTATGTGTGTGTCATTAATAACACTCAGCTCTGGTGTAATACAGACGGGTGGATTACAGCGCATTAATCTCTCTCTCTCTCTCTCTCTCTCTCTCTCTCTCTCTCTCTTTCTCTCTGTGTCTTGCATGCTCTTATAATGGAGCAGGTTTCAGGATCATCACTCACGAGTCTTTGTCTCTCCGTCTCTCATTGTTTTGTCTGTTATTGATATAGAGACGCTGTTTCACGCTGCTCAAGTGGCTCTCAGTGCTAATGCTGCCGCTGGACGCCGGCCAATCAGAACCACACTTTAAACACCTGCCCAATAAAAACACCTTTTGTTCAGAGTCGTTTGGGAGAGTTTGTACTAAAACTTTACCTGAACCCTGTTAGCTTCATCACCGTACCATACGTCTGTTGATGAGACCCATTAAAACCAGTAACACTGAACAATTCATGATACCACAGCAAAAATATTACCCTCTAACTCTAGCACTCTCTATTCTAATTCTGTTTTATCTGTCTGTTGTCTTTGTTTCTGTCTGAGCCTCTAACACTAGCTTGCTTTCTTTTATTCTATCTACTTGTTTTCTTTAAAAAATAAATAAATAAAAATAACATGTACTGCATTGGGCTATCCGAGACACACACACACACACACACGTTTACTTAGCTATCCAAATGGGGACTCTCCATAGGCGTAATGGTTTTTATACTGTAGAAACTGTATGTGCTATTGTCCTACATCAACCCTACACCTAAACCTACCCCTTACAGGAAACTTTCTGCATTTTTACAATTTCAAAAAAACTTTTAGTTTATTTTTAAACCCGTTTTACAAATGAGGACGTCCCCAAAGGGAGGTTTTTGGAGATTTTGTCAGGTTTACCTCACTTTTGGGTACAAATTTGTCCCCAAAATGTGGTTAAGTAGGTGCACACACTCGCGCACACACACGCACGCACGCACGCACGCACACACACTCGCACGCACACACACTCGCACGCACGCACACACACACACTCGCACGCACATGCACACACTCGCACACTCACACACACACTCGCGCACAGGCACACGCGCACACACACACACACACACACACAAACTTGCACACACACAAACTTGCGCACACACACTCATGCACAGACACACACGCGCACAGACACTCACTCACTCACTCACTCACACACACACACACACACACACATGCACACACACACACACACACACATACATACACATATATATATATAAATGTATATAATATAGAAAAGGTCTTTTTTTTAAAATCAGCTGTACAGTTTCTTTTGTCAGCTTTTTTTTTCAGTGAAGTTTTTGTCTTTTTATATTGCTGTTTGTTGTTTTAATAGTAAAGTTTAATATTAAAGTGATAGTTCACCTAAAAATGAAAACATGGCATTTTTCCAAAAGTCTTACAATATAAATCTAACAGACATGCTGTATTTACATTTATACTTAATGCACAGATCATATATTTTGACAAACTTTTTATTTTCTCAAATGAATTTCATAATTTGTCACTTGTTTGCATTTACTTAAGACAAACCGAAAGGTTTTACACAGCAAAAATGATGTTCTTCCTCAGTATTTCTGTCGTTTTCCAGCACAAATATCTAAACATCTTTAAATCAAGACGCAGAATTACTGAAGATATTAAGCCTATAAGAATAAGAAACACCTCACTTCATATTGATGTTTTCAGAAAACTATTCTTTATCTAATGTGATTTTGTTCCTGACTGTGTCTTGATTTAAGAATGTTTAGATATTTGTGCTGGAAAACAAGACAGAAATACAAAGATGCTGTCAAACACACAGGCTTCAAGCCGTGTGTCACGTGATTGGCTCTGGTTGTGTCTGGTTAGTATGGCCCCTGCTGGTAGATGCCGTAACTACAGCCTTCTGAGAGCAAAAACCTGCTCTATTTCCCCTCAGTCAGTGTTTAAATCCCTGCAGGTTCCTGCTCTTCCAGCAGGTGTTTCCTCAGTGTTTTCTCTGGTCTTCTGGAGACTGTGTGTGATGCTGGCGTCTCCAGTGAAGCTGTGTGTGTTCGTGTGTCTTCACACAATCATGTTACTGCAGTTATGGATTCGTTAGTCAGAGAGGTTGTGTAATTCCTGAAGATCCCGAGACACTGAGATGAATGCGAGTGTTAGCGGATGCAACAACTTGACTGTTTGTCTTTAAGTAAGCTTTTATTCTATTTACTTCTGAATTTTTGTGAAGTAAATCCAGAAGTTGCTTTGTGTTTAAGATCAGCTCGTGTGTTGGTCAGTCATCAGATGAACATCTCTACTGTTATTTATGTAATATTATTCAGGTGTTTGCTGATGTTCTTCCTCAGTATTTCTGTCTTGTTTTCCAGTACAAATATCTAAACATCCTTAAATCAAGATATATTTACTGGAGATGCAAAATAACTCAAGATATTAAGCCTGGAAAAATGCATCAGTATTTCTAGTTTAATGTAGCCTATTTTTCAAAAAATGTATCAGAATGAAGTGACCCATATTCTGACCCATATTTTTTCTTAAGTCTTATTTTCTGAAAAAAATGTATCACAATTAAGTGTGTTTTGCTTAAAGAAATGGCTGAAATAACATATGTATAATATATGGTTTTTATAGGACACATACACACACACACACATATATATGTATATGTTTGTTAGGATAGGACAATATCTGAAAATCTGGAATCTGAGGGAGCAAAAAAATCTAAATATTGAGAAAATCTCCTTTAAAGTTGTTCAAATGAAGTTCTTAGCAATGCATATTACTAATCAAAAATGAAGTTTTGATATATTTACAGTAGGAAATTTACAAAATATCTTCATGGAACATGATCTTAATATCCTAATGATTTTTGGCATAAAAGAAAAATGGATAATTTTGAGCCATACAATGTATTGTTGGCTATTGCTACAAATATACCTGTGCTACTTAAGACTGCTTTTGTGCTGCAGAGACACAAATATAGTTTGTTTTTTAAATGTTTGTCACATTTGTTCTTGTTTTAAGCAAAAATGAATCATTTTTATCTTAAGTCATTTTCTCACTAAAGTAAATTTATCTTGAATACAAATAAGACAAGATTACTAGGAAATACTTTTTTTTTTTTTTTTTTTTTTGCAATGAAAATGAAACTGCTTTGTTTCAATAATTTCATGTGTTTCTGAGTGAAACGGTGTAATCTTAAAAAGTGACTTCAGTCAAAAAAGAAAGTCGTTTCATGTTTTTCTTGAGAGTACGGTCACTGAGGAATCGCTCACAATAAGAGCGGGAACATGAATTAAGAATGTAAATACGGTGGATTTTGATTTCATGTTGACTTTAAACTCAGCTGAGAACTGCACTGAGTCTGATGAGCTCTGACAGAGCAATAAAACGCTCCTGAGGGTGCAGTCAGACAAACCGCCTATTGTACACGCTCACATCACAATCAAACTGACGTGTGTGTGTGGGCAATGTGGCCTGTGTCACTGCGCTCGCTGGAGAAACACACATCTCTTAACAAACACTCAGACGTGAGCGTCGCAGCTCGCTCGGCCGGGGCTCTCTGGCTCCCATCAGAGAGAAAAACAACTCTTAAATCAGACTCGGCCCGTCAGCAGGCCTGTTCACACGCGCTTTCCACTTACTGAGGGCTTCAGCCAGACCGCTGGAGTTCACACGGACAGACCCACTGAAATAAGGGCCCGAACGTACAGCTACGACTCACTCGGGCCCCTGGGAGCCACAGCCTTGGGGCCCGAGAAAAGCGTTTATCCAGAACTCATGTTTGTCATTCCTGTCCAACGTCTCATTTAACATCCACTCACTGAAAAAACAAGAAAAATGGACAATCTGCTAAAATCATGTCTTGTTTTCCAGCACAAATATCTAAACATTCTTAAATCAAGACACATTTACTGGAGAAGCAGAATGACTGAAGATATTAAGTCTTGGGAAATGAGTTCATGATTAAAACAAGAACAGACATCTGGCAGTGGGATCAGAAAACTAACTTAATTCAAGGGGAAAGCAAGATTACTTTTCTGACCCCATTAGCAAATATAGCTTTAAACATAAACTCGTGTCATTTTGTTTTCCAAGAAAATGAAACTCATTCTGCTTCTCCAGTAAATGTGTCTTGATTTAAAGATGTTTAGATATTTGTACTGGAAAACAAGACAGAAACACTGAGGAAGAACATCATTGTTTGTTTTAACTTTGTTCTCAAATGTTTGCCTTAATAATTGATAATGATAGCAGAAGCAGGAGGAGGAATGTTTGAGTTCATATAAAGACTTGTGATTACAGACGTGACACATCACAGTTGTTGAGGAGAAAAAATTGAGATATTAACACGTCCTGTGTGACATTAGTGTGTGTGTGTGTGTTTGTGAGCTCTTGGTCTACGGGACACGAGGAGCGTGTTTGAGGGAAAGAGGAGGTGAAGGAGGTTAATTACTCAATGATCAGGGCTTGTGTCTTACACCCGACTTTGGTCTAGAGTTTCCACCTGTAAGAGCCTCACCTGTGTGTGTGTGTGTGTGTGTGTGTGTGTGTGTGCGGTCAGGTCATGTCATGTCAGTACTCGGAGCAGCAGGCCATCCATCATGTGCAACAGAGCAAAGCTGTCATCACACACACACACACACATACAGACACACACACACACACACACACACACAAATACTCACACAAACCCAAACTACATAGGCAGCTCACTTCTGCTGCACAAACTGCATGCTGTTTTATCTGTAGTATTCATTGTTTTAAGGTAAATACCATCAATTTTCATATATTGATTTGTATTTGAATGCTTAAAATTATATTATGACCATCACCAACTATCACCAGTGGATACTCTGCAGTGAATGGGTGCCGTCAGAATGAGAGTCCAAACTGCTGATAAAAACATCACAATAATCCACACCACTCCAGTCCATCAGTTAACATCTGGAGAAGACAAAAGCTGAAACTAATCCAGCATTAAGACGATTTTAATGTCTAAAATACGAGTCCATAATCCATAATAATGCTTTCTCCGGTGAAAAAGTGCATCTCCTGTTGTCTCTCACATCACAATCCAGCCATTTAGAGCTGTTTTGGCTTGTAAACGGTGCTTGATCTGTGCAGATTTCTCTCCTGATTCACACCAGACCAGTTTTTCACTGGACGAAGCATTATTATGGATTATGGACTCGTGTTTTGTTCAGAAGCAATGGTTTGATGTTACAAATACATCTTAATAATGGATTTGTTTCTTACAAACACACAGCTTTTGTCTTCTCAAGATGTAACTGATGGACTGGAGTGGTGTGGATTATTGTGATGTTTTTATCAGCTGTTTGGACTCTCATTCTGACGGCACCCATTCACTGCAGAGCATCCATTGCTGAGACACATTTCTACAAACCTGATGAAGAAACAAACTCATCATAATCTCGGATGACCTGAGGGTGAACACATTTTCAGCTAATTTAATTTTGGGTGAACGATCCCCACACGCAATGTGTATGTGAGAAGCACTATACAGATATATTTGACTTGATTTAAAATCCCTGTATCTCGCAGCGCTTCTTGATGAACTCAGGTGTGTGTTGAGAACATTTCTTTCTGTGTATCTGAGGGAGAAGAAGGATTTTCATTCCTGTGTGATTGAGCTTCTATTAGTGGTTTGTTTTCAGACCTGCGAGGCGTTTTGACTTCATTAAGAGGCTGAACAGGTGTTTCCCACACACACACACACACACACACACACACAGCTAATGAGCTGCTTTAAGAGCGTGCACATTATTTGGCCGTTAGGAAAGAGAAACACACACAAAGACAGTTTAGTTTGTGTACACGTTCAGCACTTGAGCTCATGTTGTATTTGGGGTTTCTTTAAACCGCCCTGAACTGAAATTCAACAGTTTGCTTCTTTATACTGAATTACGTGTGTGTTCTTTACACTAATCACACCAAAAGTGATTAAGAGTACAAACTAACGATGTTGTTTTAACTTAACTCTGCCTGACCCGCATCGGCTAATTAGGCGCTTTATTAATGCGCTTAATGAATATGAACAGCATGTTGCTTTGGTCATTTAGAGGGCAGCAGTCTGAGAAAAATAAACACATTTTAGTTTTATGAATGAGTTCTACTGGGAAATTGTTCTGTGAAGTGGTCTTTTCTTCTGGTGTATTTGTTTAAAGAGGAACAGTGTCGTGTGGGATTGAACAGCGCGGTGTTAAACAGCCTTAGGAAGCGTCTGAAGCTGTGTTAGACGTTCACCGTCATATTAATCATCTGTGTAATTACCATCAAAAACATCGCACGATGTAGATTGTTTATATTTGCCAGTATGTAGAAAAATCTAGATGCTCCAGTGAAATTTCATGAGGCCACAAAAGAAATGAATATGCTTTTTAAAATGCACTTCAGATTTGAGAGCATTTCTTTTTTGGAGGAACTGTTCTCTTATAATCAGGCAGTAGAAATATAATCTATTGAGATTGACTGAAACTATAACAGTTAACCTGTTGATATTCCTCTTCAGTGTTATAGTTTAGGAAACTCCAGCAGTGTTTTGATCTTAAGACCATCTCACTTCACTGTCGGTGTTTTTGCATCTTGACACACTCTCTCATAAGAGTCATTCATGCTGAGAGTTTGCTTTATTGATCTGCTTTATTCTTTATTAAGCCCATGAGAGAGATTGAGTAGCTCCTGGCTGGTTTGATGTAACTTATTCTTAGTAATTCACACTGTGCATTGGTGTTATTCACACACACACACTTAAAACTTAACAAGGATGAATAAGATGTAAATGCGAAACCAGTTTCCACAATTGACTAACAAAATAAAAAAGGTAATTGCGACTTTTTATCTTACAATTCTGACCTTTTTTCTCACAATTCTGACTTTTTTTCTGACTTTTATAAGCGCAATTGCAATTGAGTTATAAAGTCGGAATTGCAAGGTTTGAATGTGAAGTCGAAACTTGAAAATAGTCCTTTTTTATTTCTCTAGAATTGGACCGTATAACTCGCAATTGCAAATTTATATCTCACAATTCTGAAAAAAGAAGTCAGAGTTAATTGTGACTTTATTTTTATAGAATTGCAAGTTTATATCATGCAGTTCAGCCTTTAACTTGCAATTGCGAGTTTATATCATGCAATTCTGAGAAAAAAGTCAGAATTACGAGTTTGTCACAAATCAGAGAAAAAAAAAGTAAAAATCGCGAGTTTATTTATGAGTTGCGACTTTATTTTTTAGAATTGCGAGTTTGTATCATGCAATTCTGACTTTGTAGCTTGCAACTTGAAGTTTATATCATATAATTCTTAGAAACAAAAAGTTAGAATTGCGAGATGTAAACTAGCAATTGCGAGAAAAAAGTCAGAATTGTGAGATAAAAGTCGCAATTACCTTTTTTTTTTTTTTTTTACATGAAAAAGGCTTCCAATGAATGCTGACGTGTATTAAAGTTGTAAGGAAAATATTACTTTTTACTTGATGGTCACACCACATGACATTTGTTTATTTATTTTTAAATTTTCTTGGCATATTTTTGGAAATGGAATACAAAGAGAGATTTCCAAGAACTTTTTTTTAAGGATTGTTCTTTTCTTTGTCATTGACATCCTTATTTGTCATTGAGTCATTGAATTGAAATCATTGTGGGAGCTCTCAAATCAAATGTTGCACCGTTAGATGTGTCAAGTTTGGCATCAGTGACGTCAACTGATTAAGGTACTGCGGTGCCTTTCTCTGTACAGCTGCTTTGGAACAATATGTACCACAGCGTATAATTGAACTGGGATGAAATGAGAGTGGATCAGCACATAAGCAGGACAAAGCGAGGTCAGAACGGTGGGCATGTTTTCGTGTTTGTCTTTTGTCTGAGTGGGCAGATGAGGGGTGTGTAAGAGCAAAGGGAGCTTACACAAAGATAATCCCCTCTCAACCCCTAAATGTGTGTGTGTGTGTGTGTGTGTATGTAGTCACATCCAATTAAAAGTGTTGCTCTACTAATGTGTGAATGCAGGCTATAGACGGCTGTAAATCACGACTAATTTTTGAAACCGCCTGGCAGTAATATACTGCAGGTACACTCGCTCTCTCTCTCCCAGCACATTCTTGGCTGCGTTTCATATCTCATCCAAAACCACGAGGAAAAAATCACTGCAGTGTCTACAAGTCAGCTTTGATTCATGGAGAATTAAAGGCAGGAGCCATAACTCACAATCATCTCATAATACACACATCTAGACCCGTTCCACTCTATGTGTTTTAAAGTGGCCACACCATACATTATTACTTTTTCCTCGACGTCAACTTATATATTGTTAGTCAGGGATCTTTTGTGTTGATTTATGACATTTTTATCACCCTCCTTGACCCTGTGAATTAAACCAAGGAGGTCTACGATAGCTGAAGAAAGTTCATTCATCTCAGTGGCAGATGCTCACTTGGCTCAGTTTGCATTGCACCATCCTTCAATAAGAGCAGCTGGTTTCAAGAAATGTTAAGATTAGACTCTAATGATCAGGGATTTAGTTGAAAACAGACTTCAGCGGCTGTTTTAATAATGTTGGGATTCTTCAGAAGGATCTGCAGAGCTGTAGGTGCTACATCAGCCAGAAACAGCTCAAGGTTTGAATGACAAGTGCTTTTATTGTTTGTTCTTCTGGTTTAGGGATATTAGTATCCTTACTTCCTGACTAGGCAGGCCAAGTTTTTAAATATAATAGACATCATTGACATGAGTTACAAAACTCTTGTCAGTAAATAACAAGACTCTTAATTTGCTGCTTATTAATGGTAAAGTAGTTATTAAGCTTGGGCATTGGGTAGGGATCTAAAATATGGTCTTACAGAATAAGGCATTACCATGTGCTCTATAAGTACTTATAAACAGTCAATATACTACTAAAAATGCATGCTAATAAGCAACTATAGTTAAAGTGTTACCAAAAAAGTTTTCAAACAACAAAGAACTTTAATTTGAAAATATGCCTTTAATTAATGGCCGTGTAATTAGGTACAAATGATTTTGTTTGCTTGATGTTTGTTTTAGGCTTTATTCACATATACCGTCCCTGTTTTTGTGGCCACTGTTCATTCTGATTTTATATTTGGTATGTTTTCATGAACCCGTGACCGCTGCACAGCGTATAGAGCATTTGTATCATTACCTCATGTCCTGCCACCCGTCGAGCTCTTGGATTGGCTGCAGCTCGCAGCGGCCGGGTTCTCTGACCACACCCGGCACTAGATGCGTGAATAACGAGGGAAATCAAGCAGAATATTGCACAGAACACAGATTACCAGAGAGAGGAATGACCCTGCCACCCCTTTCATTCCCTCCTTCCTCATGGGCGGTGAGGGAATGATGTAATTTCTTTAACTATTACAGAGCCAGAGCGGACTGAACATTGTAATAAAGTGTCCTGCACTATAATGCAGCAGAGAGAGATATTTGAAGAATGTACACATGCTCAGTAAGACGACATAATGGTAAATATGTTCTCTTCTGAACTGGAGCAGAGTTGTATTATAGTTTTTAATGCTCAAACAGCTATTTTGAAGTTATATATTTATGCACAACAGTTCTTTCTACACTGTAAACAAAAGTTGGGCAAACTTAAAAGTTTAAGGCAACCAGCTTCAGCAGATTTTTGAGTTTACTCAACTTCTTGTTTTAAGTTTATACAACAAAAAGTTGAGAAATTTCCTAAAAAATAAGTTGAGAAAACTCAAAAATCTGCTGAAGCTGGTTGCCTTAAACTTTTAAGTTGGCTCAACTTTTTTTTTTTTTACAGTGTAGTCCTCAAATCTGATTGGCTGAGAGCCTTTTCCATGCATGCGATATTCTAGTGTTAACAGCACTCTAACCATTTCACCATATATCACTCAGCTTGCAGTATTTTTAATTTAATTTAATTTTGCTCAAACTTTGTTATTCATTTTAAATTGTTTTTATATATATATATTTTTATTTCAAGTAATACGTGTTTTTTTTTTAATTTTTTTTTTTTAGTTTTAGTTAACTATAGTAACCTTGAAGTCTAATTTCTAGGCATTTTAGTGAATGCCAGTACAATTAACTTTTACAAGTAAATGTAAATTTACCTAAGCATTTATGACTTTACATTCACATTTTTTACTATAAACATACATTATTAAATCAGTAAGTACATGTAATCACTGTAATGAATTTTGTAGCCCAATAACATCAGTTCTAATTATATATATATACATATATATATATGTGTGTGTGTGTGTGTGTGTGTGTGTGTGTGTGTGTGTGTGTGCAACCTTGCCATTGCCATTTTTTTTTAATGAAAAGATCTATTCTCGCGCTTTAAGTGAATGACAAAACCAAAATTTGAAGATTCATTCATTCATTCCCAAGAGGACCAAACTGCTCACTTCAAGAACACTATGAAGTAAAAATGGTTTACGATCAGAAAAGATTCTTTACTAAATCTAAGAACACACCGAAAACTGTTTCTGAATAACCTAATTGCTGTTTTATCAGCATATCAAGTCAGCTTCATGCCCTCTTGAACAACAAAATTGTAATCCAAATGTTAAACAAATTACACAGAGGAAGAGAGCAATGCAACAATGCTAACAGAAAAGTTCACAGTTACACATGAACATGGCGGTCCACGTGCAGGGTTTTGCCCTTTCACAGTCCAGTTGATGAATTGTGCAGTCTTACCAACATGCCACAGCACCATTAAAGAGCCTTTGTTGTTAAAGTGCACCGTTTTTCAGCTGGCTCTAATTAATGTGTCAGTGGTTTACAATCAGATGGGTTTCTCCTGTTAGATTTGAGGCTATTGTTCACACCAATTGTTATGACATGCTCACACAGAGATAGAGTTTCATGCTATTACGAGCTTACTTCATCCATTTCATCCCTGTTTGTTGCTAACAACAGGAATTAAGCAGCTTTAGTCGGCCAGGCCAGGCCAAGGTGACTAAACCGTAGTAAAAAAACAGCACAGCCTAACTCACTCAACATCCTTCTCTCTGTTTATCAAGCAAGAGTTAAGAGTACAGATTTAGACCGCTATTTTCAGATATGGACTAATATATTAGAGTGTGTGATTTCTCCTTGACAAGCGATCTAGGCGTGACCTGTGAGTGACTCACGAGGATGCGCTAAAGTATAAACACACACATATGCGTGCAAGAATGCCAAGCCCACCCATGATTTCGAAGGAACTAGCCTTCTGTTGCTGTATTTCATTAAGCTGTTCAGGGTGCAAAACCTTCAGTTTCAATAGATTTACTACTCAAAACATTCCCGTATTTCCATTCTGAAGTAAATGAGAAAAGAAAGCAAGCCACTTAATCACATAATGAATTACTAGCTATTAACAATTACTTACCCAGGAGAAAATGCAGGTACTGATGTTTTGATTCAGGAATGAGGCCTCACACAGTTTAATCCACACCAGGATCTTCTATGTATTTTTATTTATTTATTTCAAGACTCGGAAAAGGTCTTTATGGTGAAAAGAAGTTGTAGTTGCAAGAACTTTACCATGTGAAATATATTAGCAATGTTTTAGGTGTTACAAGACTGAACTTAAATTTACAGTAAAAAAAAAAATGCAACACAGATGACACTAAAATAATGCAATGGACATTAATTAAACAACCTAAGATGCAACATAAAGCCTAAATGTACATAACAAAAACTAACAAGAAAGATAACTCTTTAAACTATACACTGCATATTTTAAGATTAATGTTTGTGTTTACTTTCAAAGTCTCTAAATTTGAAATCTAATTTCAAAGTCTCTAAATAACAGTATTTTACTGTAAAATTATTTAAGTGTTCAGTTAGACTGGTTTTTCACTCTATATAGTAAAGCAACTTTTTGTTAACCAATTAACATGTTTTTACTGTAGCATTTAGTCTTTTACCATTCAGATGACAGATTTCTGTAATTTTTTAAAAACTATCCAAAAGCATAGAGATTATCCATAGATTTACATTAGAAAAGAGTAAAAATTTTGATAAGATCGTGGATGACCATGGTTGCTAAGCTTTTATTTTTATTTTATTAAGCTGAAAAACTGTTTACAGTAACGCAGTTACAATGAATGTCCATGCGGCACTGTGAAACACATGACAGAACTGAAAGTGTAATCTGTAAGTGAAAAAGACATCATATAGGTTTCAATGACTTTACTATGACAAAATCACTTACTGACCTGTCTGTGCAAAGTTATATCATGCAACGTTGCTGAGGATTCAACATAAAGGCACACAGGAACACCTGTTAACAAAAAAAAATACTGTAAAATTACTGTAAAGCAAAGCCTCTCATAGATTCTGCATACTTTTCTGAAATCAGGAACATTTTCTTTAAAACTCATGGTAATGAAAAGTATTTGCTCTATATTTTCCTCAATGCATGGTAACAACAACAAAACAAATATATATACAGCTTTGTAAGCTAATACAAAAAGTGGCAATAGAAGAAAAAAAAAAAAAATCACTGCCAGTTGTAAACTGCTACTCATTTAGTAGAAATTATATTTAACAATAACAAAATAGTTGGGGGAAAAAAATACTATGCTCTTACATAAGTGAGTATGTAGAGTTTTTTATGTGTCTGTGCATACACGCGCGCGCGCGTGTGTGTGTGTGTGTGTGTGTGTGTGTGTACTGGTTTTTGTGGTTTACGAGGACACAAATTTGTTTAATGACATGGGTATGACAGAGGTATTACAATTTGAAGGTGGTTTATGAGGACACTGCTTATGTCCCCGTAACTCAAAAGGCTTAAAAAACATACTAAATGGTGTTTTTTTGAAAATCTAAAAATGCAGAAAGTTTCCTGTAAGGGGTAGGTTTAGGTGTAGGGTTGGTGTAGGGCAATAGCACATACAGTTTGTACGGTATAAAAACCATTACGCCTATGGAGAGTCCCCGTAAACCACAAATACCAACAAGAGTGTGTGTGTGTATGTGTGTGTGTGTGTGTGTGTGTGTGTGTGTGTGTGTGTGTGTACATATGCAGTTCCTCATCCGATGCGGATATAAGAGGTTGTTAGTGTAGACAGGTCACGTGTCTTATGGGCCCTGTTAATTACTCAAGAGTTAATCGGTTTGAGAGAGCGGAACAGCTTTAGCTGCAGTGTCTCTCTCTGTCTGTGCCCTGTACTCAAAGGTTATATACATGTATGTACTCAAAGCCCTTGAGCTCGCAGATAAATGCCAAACAGGCCAAATTCTAAAAGATCCACGGAGTGGGCTAAAGCCTGGCTGGTCAAAACACAGTCTGGTGGTCTCTGGAAAGCAGCAGACAGAAGTAATTCCCTTTAATCACCAGAGATTTCCAGAGCACTTTGTGGGAATGAAAGTCATGCAGAGGTCATGCTATCACAGACAAGTAAGTTTTCTGTGTAAAAGTAGAGATGCACAGAAAAGTTTTAGAACTTTTTGAAGTGAATACAACCTAGGTACAGTAACTGCACCATTTGCGCTACAGTCATGGATGACACCTCAAAACATATAGCATGAGGAGAGCCATCAAACTTACAATGTTCACTTGCAATAAATAAATTCACAAGTGTTGAGGGTGAACTTTTTTTGGCTTGAGCCAGTAAGCAAACAACTAAAACACCCCAGATGTGTTCAGATGTCTAGGGTCAACTGTGGAACAATAATATTTCCACAGGTTGAGATATAGTTGATCAGCTGATCATCTGGACATACTCAGAAACACTTACCTACTTAAATTGTGTCAATCAAGACCAATCTCTACGTAACCCTCTGTTG
Organism: Tor tambroides; assembly: GCA_021397915.2. Classification (NCBI taxonomy): domain Eukaryota; kingdom Metazoa; phylum Chordata; class Actinopteri; order Cypriniformes; family Cyprinidae; genus Tor; species Tor tambroides. Next base: position 21,998 of record JAFVLL020003678.1, read on the forward strand.
GGTGTGTGTATATGTTTATACACTAAGTGTATGTGTGTGTCATCATCTCTAGCCAGGAGCTCTGCGGCTGTCATGTTTCTAGTACAGACCATCTGCTGCATGAGCCTGCCGTGGTGCCAGCAGAGGCACAAGAGTACAATATGCCAAACACACACACACACACACACACACACACACACACACACACACACACACACACACACACACTGTGTAGTGCCTCTCTATTGCTGCTGACTCAAATTACAATCCTGTCCCTAGACCCCAGCTCTACTCCAAACCCAAAAACAAAACTCCTGGCATCAAACAAATGCGTGCTTAATTGTATTCACTTGCAGTGTATTTCAAATCTTTAAAGTACATAAAAAATAAAATAAAATAAACTGTACTGAAATAAAAGGCAACTTAAGTGTACTTAAACATTGCACTTTGTAATATAAAATTTAAAGTTGCAACTTTAAAGTACGTTTATAAACCCTGCACTGTTGCAGGGTCTGCTTTTTGGCATGTCACTTTCCACTTCTTCATGCATTTAGTTAGTTAAAGACTACAACAAGTCTTAAATGGTATAAGAAAGTCTTAATTATAATTTCAAGAGGTCTTAAATTTGGGGACGGAAAGACAAGAATTAGCAAAAAGCACCTCCTGCTGGCAGAGAATGAATGTGCATTTTCAATAAGCCCGTCTGCTGTTTTTATTCAGGCCAAAGTAAAAATCGACTCACACTTTATTTGTAAATTTGAACCGGTGGATCAACAGGATAGTAATGCTAATGCATTATAAAATTTTAAACAATTGAGACACTAAGATATATTTGTATGTTATTAAATTAATCTCATTGATTGATAATAAATGTTTAAATTAATATAATAATTGATACTTTTGACTTGTCCCTTTTCTTATAAATGGTTTAAAATGGTCACTTTGACCAGGCGGCATTGACATGCACATGTGTGTCTAAAGCCCAAAGTATACTTCAATTTTTCAGCGTACAGTGCACATGACATGAATTCAGAATAGTACATGCACCACCCGGTATGAGATAACCCAGCTGTGGTTTAAAAGAGTACAAAGATAATTTTATTGGTTATAACTTCTGGAGAAAAATAGAGCATAGATGAATCTTTCTAGAGGTGAGTAGGATGTCATCAGCGCACAGCGCACTCCATGTGGACTTTCTTGTTTTCTCTCGATGTTTCTCCACGAATAGCTTGGATAGCCAGTAGCGTGTTTACCCAGCATGCAATTGCATGGGGCCCCTGTGATTTCACCCGGCTTCTGAAAACATTACATTCAGTTTATAGTATATTGTTTTCAGGTATGTTATTTCTGCAATAAGTACTCTTTTTAAAAGTATGCTTAAGCATACTTCTTTTTCACTAGAGATATTTAAATATGTAGACATGGTTTTAATCTTTTTTCTTTGAATTTGGACTTTTTTCTGGATGTTTTGCACATGAATCTAATAATGTGAGTGAGTGACTCACATTCCGAAAAAAAAGATTTTGAGTATGAAGTCGGGACGTTTTGCACATAAATCTCATAATGTGCCTTTTATGGTGATGATAACCTTAATGTTTTGGAGGAATAAAGTTATAAAATTACAAGATGAAACTAATACATTGAGAATATATTATAAGACAATGAGAATATACTCATGCCATTATAAGAATGAAATTAAAGTTGCATGGAAAAGCTGTAAGGAAATTTATTCGTAAAATATTATTTGGAACCAAATAAGAAGTAACGCTATTTTTACAAACATTTCTGAAACAAGGAAAGTCATCTTACTTTTATCTTTTACTGACCACACATAACATTATTTCTGACATTTCTGACATTCACAAACCAGTGAGCCACTGTCCTAGACATGGACCTACTGTGACCGTGGTGTAAAGACATCAATATAGCCCTCAGATATGCCTGAAAATAAATGTCTAGCTTAAATTGTTCAATATCTATAAGACCAGTTTCACTCCATCATGCTGTAAGTCCTGTCACTGTACAGCCTGATCCACCAACACTAGCGCTGACCTCGCTTTTAGTAACTCTGAGAACAGATACAGCATACAATTACTGATATACACTCTGCCTTGAATACCTCACACAAGGGGAAAGGCATATAACACACGAACGCTCACACACAGATTAACACACACTTGGCTAACATTTAGCGAATGCTACAGCAGCAAACTGATTTAAGTGCCGCCCCTGAGGCTTCCACATTATAAACATCCTGCTGTTTCTGCCGCGCTCCCGAACAGAGCCGTCTTTATACCCACCAGTGCTGCAGTGACTACAGGCAATTTATCTGCAAGGATTTATTTGATTTATTTTATAAGAAGATGAAAAAAGCTGTTCACAGAGACCATGCTGCTTTGTGCCACTGCTGATTGAGTTGAACTCTTTTCAGTTAAGACAACACTTGTTTCAGTACAACACACACCTGGACACTCAGTATTCTCAGTGTGATAGTGGATTTTGTAGTGTACAGACCACTGAAATTCAGAGTAGTAGACTTGAAGCCAGGTTAAGTTTAAGAGTAGAGCACTAGAATGGAGTGAAGAGCAGTCAGAGGTTATGAGCCATCATGAGAAAAACTTTCACATTCCTGTTCAGCTGCTTAGTTTGAATCAAGGATTTGAGTTAGCAGACAGGATGCAGATTTGGGATTCAAATCAGGGTTATTAGTGATACCTAAAACTAAAACAGTCAATCAATCAATCAATCAATCAATCAATCAGTTGATTAAATACTTGAAATAAAATAAATAATTACTTAAAAAAGAAACACAAATTTAAATGTCATAAATTATACAAAAACAAAAATGACTGAAACGAAAACCTAAGACTTTTAATAAAACTAATACAAATGACAAAACCTAAACATAAGATCTGAATATTTAACAATTAAAGTGAAAACGGAAAATCTAATTCAAATTATTAACAAAAACTATATTAAAATAACACTGATTCAAATTTTATTGTAAATAATTCATTTAAAACCAAGTGAAACTCCCTAGTTTTTAATATTTTTTTCCCCCATGATGAATTATCCATAATATGTCCATACACATAACATGTGTCTGTTTCCAGAATTTTTAGATGATATTAGAAATTATTTAACTTAATGATTAGATTTTATTTCAACTTTGATTTTATGGACCATGCTGGAAGAACAGTGTTTCCCAGAATGGCTTACTTAACCTTTTTTTTTAAGTTTTAAAAAGCAATAATAATGTATCAAACTACACGCACGCACGCACGCACGCACACACACAGTATCATAAAAATATTGTGTGTATTTTGTGATGTTTTAAACGTAAATGTAAAATTTTAACTTTGTTTAGAGAGATATGCCAGTTATATTTTAGTTGGAACATAAAATCAGCACATAGCATAGCATTCGACGAAGCAGAAAATAAATAAGTGTAATAAATCCATAATTAATGATGTAATTATCAGTGTTTTGTCACAAATCTTGTGGCTAACAAAAATAACTTGCTTGTGTGACATTGCTGTGAATTTTAAATGAGTAAATTCCTCTTCCTGTCATTCAAAATACACTTCAACAGCCTTATCAATATTTGCTGAAGCATTAGAAGATCATATTAAATCAAATTTTATTGCCAGCTTTCTTTTGATAATAATTAACTACCTCAAAAGAATAGCACTAACATATCAATTAGTGTCACAGCTCTGAAGGGAAATGTGTTTATGCTGAAAGCTAGTGACTTCATTGAAACGTGCGTGTCAGTGATTTTGGTCACATGTGATACATCAAACCTGAAACAACATGTAATGGCACCTTATTCATTTTTAATATAATATTCCATATCTTGTGTGATTCTTTCTCTCTTTTTCTTTCTCACAGACACACAGACACACACAGACACACACACACACACACACACACACACACACACACACACACACACACTCTTCCATCTATGATTTGATTATCGTGACTCTGAGCATCTATAGGAGTACAGTGTTTATAGGTTTTCTGCTGGAGGTGATGGGCGTCTCTCCCACACACCTCTACCATAAAAAAGTCAAAGCTCTCTGCATCTCCTACCGGTGGCACATTATTACAGAAAGACAGACTGTTGAGCAGAGGTGTTTTGTGGAGCCAGCACATTCCCTCTCCTCTCAACACACACACACACACATACACACATACACACATACACACACACACACACACACACACACACACACACACACACACTCTCATGGCCCTGCTAATAAAGTCAGACTCTCTTCATGCTCAATTCTCCCATGAGTACTCAGATGTCACTGTTTTTTACAATACCTTGTCTTCTCGTCATCTTGATTCATAAAGTTCTGCACCAACACTGAGGAGAAAAGGGCTTAAATAAAGAAATAAATATTTTAGCAGTGCATGCATTAACCAGAAGCCTTTGATCAAAAGATCTTTAAAATCATGAGAAACATAAATTCTGTGGCCAAACTTTTGATTGGTATTCTATCTGAAATATTAAGTGGAAATAGTGAGGTGATAACAGTGTGTTACTTGCAATACATTATACTTAAAGGGACAATTCACCCAAAATGAAAATTCTGGTTCTTTCTTCTGTTGAATGCAATTTTGAAATTTTGGCTTCCATAGTATAGACAAAAAAGTATGTATGTATGTATGTGTATATATATATATATATATATATATATATATATATATATATATACATATATACATACACACACACACACACACACACACACACACACACAGACTCCATACTATGAAAGTCAACGGCTAACAGCAACTGTTTGGTTACCAATCTTCTTTTATACAAATTATACTTTTAATCATTAAATGAAATCCAGATGAAATTAATCAAAGTATCTTTGTATGGATGAATTTAATGATCATCAAAGATCAAAAAGTATGAAATATAAGTGAAACATTGCAACATTAGCATGCATTTCACTCATTTACAGATTTGTATGTGTATTTGCATGTTTCAGTTCATTATCATATCAAATTACTTAACCTAATGCCTTAAATACATGCAATGGCAATAAACTTTAATACATTCAAATTATAATTTAATTAAACTTGCATGTTTTAAATGCAGTCGGTATGTTCGTATCGTGCATTTCAGTTTCTATATAAACTTCGAAAATATATGCATGTTGGATTTAGGCATTTTATTATGAACACCTATGAATACTAATGAGATCACATTGGCGAAACTGCAGGCAAGACCCTGACTCAAATAAGCACATTAGTTACATAAAATGCCACAAGCTCACACTCTTGTCGTTTTATTTGTTTTGGCAATTAGGGCTGATAGGTCCACCGAGGCCCCAGGAAAGCAGAGACTTTCTTTAATTGCTTCATTAAAAACTGCTGATTCCGAAACTAGCTCTATCAAGCTGAAATACGTCTCATTTTCTCCTAAGCTGCGGATGAGGTAGAAATACTGTATATGCAAATGACATTTGATGATTTAATAGTGAATGTGAATAACTTAATGAAAAATAAGCTGTGAGGGCTAATAAGAAGGTGGACATACATAATCACCGTATGGCTGTTGGAGAAAAGTTAACCAAAAAGCCATATTCCACAGCGGTCAGAGAGAAGCACCTTCAATGTGGCTCTGAGTCACATCAGGTGACAAAACTGCTGTGATGCAGATGATGAACTGGCGGATGTGCTGTAATTTCTTATTTAGCTGCAGAGGCTCGCTGTGACTGCTCCCATCTGCTCCAGGTCGTAAGCACTTCTGATCGTCCTACTTCAACCCAGACACTTTGAGCTCAGGCCAAAAGCTCTCACAGGCCCTTCACAGTCATAATGACGTCTCTTCACCACCCAGTGATAAAACCCATTCATCAGACGTCCAGAAGAGGGACTGACTCACTCTCTGCAACTCAGAAACTGTGTTCTATTCAAAGTCAGACACAGGACATTCCTGCTCATTATATTGTTATGCTGAAGATTAAACCGTGTCATAACCAGATGCAACACGACCCTGCAACACGTGATAAATGGGATCTTTATTTTATCCTAACAACTCACAACAAAACAGTTTTTATTTGTAGAATGTTACCTGACTGATACATTGTGGATATACCAGGAGAGAAGAGCAAGTAGGATGCAGACTGTTACTCATACCGTGGTAAAGATTTGAGTCACATTGCCTCCCCCCAATTAGTTTAAACAGGGAGCTCCTAGAAAGTCAACACATATTTTTTTAATCCCCCAGTGAGCAAGCAGAGGCAACTGTGTCAAAGAATGAAAAACTCCATTTTGATGGTAGCAGGAGAAAACCGTTCCCCTCTGGCTATCATCATCCAATTCTTTCATGCAAATGAATGGCTCAACCAGCAATGTACAGATCCAAAACCAACTATTTCCAAACTGGAGTTTGCCAGGTAGATGTCGCTTTGATTGATGCCACAGCATTCAAGGACAGATGTGGAGCTCAGTACAACGTAGACAGCTTCTTGACCGACTTGATGTTTGCAGACAGCAGTGCCATATTCACCAACATCCTTTACCACATCATCCAAACCTATGGTGTAAGAATCAGTGCAGACGAGACCAGAGTTAAATGACGGATGGATCGCAAGCCTATGTTGAAAGCCACCTTTGAAGTCCAAATCAAACAGGTCTAAGAGTTCAAATATCATTGGTGCAGTAGAAGAAATTGGCATCTACTACCACAGCAAGGCAATCACTCAAATGGTGTCCACTAAGAACAGAATTCGCCTCTTCTAAACAACAATCCTACCAATTTTCATGTACGGATTGGAGACATGAACTCTGCCCAAACCAGATATGAACAAGCTTGAGGTGTTTCAAATTAGTTGCCTGAGGCAGATTCTGGTTGTCTCTATTTGTGATACTCATCATAATAGGACAATTTGCATAAAAGGTGTGACTGCCAACCTTCAGTCGAAGAACAAATCCAAAAAAAGCAGACTGACATTGTCCATTGTCTAGTTCGACAAGCAGGACCAAAGAAATGTGGCTGAAGCATGTTGAAGAAGACCCAAGGAACCAGCGACTGGCCATTGAGTATAGGCATAAATGACACATGGAATCCAGTGGCCCCTACGGCAGAGTATTGGTTGACCTCCTACCCAATCACCAGCTAAGGTTTAAATAAACTATGACATTCACCTACATCTTGACAAAAACAAGTCATAGATCATCACATATTTGGTGAATTTATACATTCCACTGCATGTGACTTTTTAAATTCTGGGGTTCTGAATTGAATAGACCACCTTGAGATGAAATGCAATACTAATTCTGTACTGTTTCTTCAGTTTTCCCAAGGCATCAAATTACAGGTTGGAAAGAAATAAGCAGCCAGTTTAATAACCACCATATTTGTTTAAACCCCCATCTTAGTCTGAAATATCACCGTGGGCTATTGATTATCACTACAGTTGGCCATGTGAGTTAACAGCTGGCGAAAGCACTGAACCTGGGACTCCACATGGGAGCCACATACATGCATGCATTTATACCCACATATGCACTCTTTACTGTAAGTTAAAGTAGACTGCAGCATGTGTTATCTCTGGCTAATACATCATACCTATCGCCTGTTCTCAGTGGGAACATGCTACAGCTGTGCCAGGAAAGATGACAGGCCCAGAGTTTCACTCAAAGAGGATCTGAACCAGCTAAGAAAAAAGATGCAAGGTATTTCAGTGTCAAGAGACACACACTCCAGCACCCCCCCATTTCTTCAGTCTTGTGTGCACCGTTTGTTCTTCCTCACAGCTGAGCTCCCTGCTCTTCAATTGTTCAGGTCGACTGCAGTGCAGACCTCAGCTCCCATACATTCACCAACCGAGTTTCTGTCATAGTTTAGCTAAAGGACACACACTCAAACCAAGCCTACAATATTACACTTTAGATTGAAACACAGACACGTCCGCTCTCACACGTGGAGAAGGCGTCACATGTTATTCAGGAAGCAAATGCCAGACAGATTAATCCTCAAGGTCATGGAAAATATGATTGCGATGCGCTGCATTTGTGTGGAAAAGTGGATATCTGTGTAACACAGTTATGAATGGATGAGTAAATCGGGCTTAAACATGTCTCTTAGTGCAATGACCTATTTAATTTCACCTGCATGAAGACCAGATGAAATGGTAATAGATTAATTAACTGAAAATGTAAAAGTAAGAATGCAGTATTTGAAATGGGTTGTGGTTATCAGCAGTGAAAGGTTGGCAATGGGCATTTCTAAACAGGAGAGAGCACGTTATTTGCTTTTATACAACAGTTGAATGAACAAAAAATTAGAGTAATACTTTGTCCAAAAATAAAGGTTTGCTTAAAATGTACTCAGGTCATCCAAGATGTAGAGGAGTTTTCTTCTTCTTCGGAACAGATTTGGGGAAATTTAGCATTACATGACTTGCTCACCAATAGATCCTCTGCAATGAATGGGTGCCATTAGAATTGAGTATGTACTGCATTTAATGAATAATTGTGTTCTATAAAAGTATGCACTGTAACAGCTTTTTTAACAAAACATGTTTTAACATGGTTTAACACCAAGAGATGGGTAAATTGGCAGAGAAGTTAATTTTATTAACAGGGTATGAAAGGGGGAAGCAGGAGGAGCAGTAATTCAGTGGAGAAATACAGGGAAATGCTGCACACCTGTGTTTGCAGGGAACTCTCCATGGTCCTGATCACCTCCAGTTAGCTCTGCCTTCCAGCACCATCCCTAATGGCAGAGCCTGAGAGTGGGGTGCTCTCCGTGGTGCTGAAAGTGCCTCTTCTGCTCTGCAGAGGAAAGATTTAGGATCAGAACAGCTTCAAGCTATACAGCACATATTATATAGTATGAATATGGACTATCAATAGGAACATAATACACCTGCCATGTTGGCATTGTCAGACATATTAATCACATGACATACTGCTTTTTATATACTGCCATATACTGGGTCCTCCAGGATCAGGATTGAGAACCACTGAATTAAACAGAAGCAGTAACAATGAACAAAACAAAATTAAAATTCTAAAAATGGCGCTAATGAGACACGAGTATAGTGTACCTTGAGGAGATGAGATAAAGTTGTATTTTATAGATATACTTTGTGACTCCAATCCCAGCTGACCTGAACACATTTTTTCCTTCAAAAATCCTTGGTAAAATTACAAAACAAATTACCTACTGTTGTTCTTTTAACTCAGGCATCCTCTGAGAAATCAAATCCAGTCCGGATGGGAATGTCAGTGATTGCGTTTATTTTATTTATTTATTTATTTTTCACAGTGGTTCTCAATGACTTTGAAGTTTACCAAATACCATAACTAAATTTACATTTCTTTTTGCACTTTATGTTATTTAGACCTTTTTGCCAAATTCATAGCAGTATATATAAATGACTGGTGTCCTTTAAAAAATAAATAAATAAATAAATAAATAAATAAACACACACACACACACACACACACACACACATAACTAGATACTAGGCATATATATATGTGTGTGTGTGTGTGTGTTTAATACAAATATATAATAACTGAATAGATTATATAACAAAATTACTGAATATTTAACTAATGAATGAAATTCTGTCATTATTTACTCATTCACATTGCTCAAAACCTGGTTTCTTTGGAAGACACAAAAAAACGCTCTTTTCCATAAAACAGCAGTTCATATTTACCACTATGGACAAAAAGGACCATGAATTTAGTAGAAGCACTACGAAAGCATGCTTTCTTGTGCATTATGTCTTTTCTTAAGGTCATGTCATAGTTTCATGTCACAACAGACTTATTTTTTTTTTATTCCCTATAACCTTTACATTCACAGCAGCTCTCAGATATGCAGTGATTACATCAAACATCAATATGTCAAACAAATAGCTGCTTCTCTAGTATCTACTAAACAAACATTGCTATGGACTATAAAATGAACGCCTTAAAAAAATCTCAAATTAAGATTACCTTCTCAATGCATCATATGTACAGCCTTTCACACACTTTAAACTAAAAATCCTAAAAAAAAATGTGTACAATTTAATTCTCTGCACATACAGATGAAATGAATAAACATCAGCTGGGCACCTGTGTGCAGCTGACACCAATGATATACAGGAGAAAAGGCTGTGCCGAGAGGGAATCCTGCTGTATTCCTTCCAAAAAAGAGCCATGCTGTCAGAAAAGAAATCACTCCCTGGAGCTCCACTCTTCTTCTTTTTCTCAAGATAGTTTCAAACATTCAGTCTGGCAGCCTCAGAGGAAATCGCACAGAGTCAGGCGGGTGTGAGAGGTGCTAGCCACGGTTTACCTCGCAGTACGTACTGTGTGCATTTCAAATAGGACCTCTCGGTGAGATTCTCTTTTACTTTTTTTACATTAACTTCTTCCTTACAAGAAACTACAGTGCTGGTACTATGGTATAGTGTTGTATCATATGGTGATACCATGGTACTTTGATATATACCATGGTAATAAATCACTACACATGTACTGCTAGTATTTACATTGTATTGTCCAAAAATGTGGTAATAATATGATAATTAGCTATATATTGGCTACTGATTACAATATTTTACTAGTTTACAAATCATTTTCTTGTCTTTTATTTTATTAGATTATAAAGTGATAGAAGAGACAGAAGATGAACACAGCTATGAGTGAAAGTCAGTTGTATGCTGTTGGACAACATGCCCACATATCTCTTAATTCGAAAGTTAAATAACAGTGGATTTAGAAAGTAATTGTATTTCTTTTCTGTTTTTTTTTCACATTTTATGTTGCAGCCTTATGCTAAAATGCACTTTTCAGTACTTCATACCCCAAAATGACAAAGCAAAACCACATTTGTGATAACTTTGCAAATGTATTTTGATAAATATCTCATTGCATAAGTATTCAGACCCTTAACTCTTTACTTAGTTATAACATTTGCCAATAAACTAATGTAATCTGAGCTGTAGCCTAGTGGTTAGAGCGTGTGTTCCAGGCATCTTGATCTGAGGTATTCACATGGGAAATGCGGGTTTGAATCCAGCCTGTGTCGTGTATCGAACCCTTCGCCCCTCTTTCCAATTATTCTTGTCTCAGCTGTTCGGTTTAAAAATAGTAAAACAGAATTTCAAAGCAACACTCATTTCACAGCCCTGCTGGAACGCTACTTTGAACGAAGGAGCATTAACTTTTGATTGACAAAGCATTGTTCTGCTGCAGGCCTTGATCTGCTGCTCATTTTGTCCTCCTACTCACCAGATGCTCCTGAATTTAAACTCAACAGTAACTTCCAATAAAGGCAGCAGACTCATACAGAATTCAGAGGAGTCTATTATTTACACAAACCTGGACACTTTCTGAACACCTCAAAGCAAAATAAGACCTGCAAGAGTGAAAGGTTGAAACATACTGTATGAGCTTGTTTCTTAGGGATCCTCGTATCTCTACACCACTAATTCTAAAGTTAGTGAAACTTTTATTTCAACTGTGCTCTCTGCACTGCTAAAACAAAGGGTCCTTGAAATAGCCACTGTCCAATTATAGGGTATACAGAACAAAAATAGATGCAATCAGAGAAGGAACATTTAGATGTTTGGAGGAACAATCCAATTAAGCAGATTAGAGGTCTCCACTAAGGTATTACGCTCATTTTCCACCCCAGCTGCCCAGAGTGCCACTGTAAAAGTTCACCTTCATTTGTAAAGACAATTAGATCTTGCTGACAGTGTTGTGCATTTATATAGCTATACTGCATACGTCGCTTTTAGGACTTGGATATGTACTCTGAGCACTGGGGGCGTGCTTAGACCTCTTGTTTCAAACTATTTATGAGACATTTTTGCATGTGCCTATAAATGGAAATACGGACGTACTGCTCATTTGCATACTATGTAGCGTAATGAGCTTATTTTTAACCCAGGAATGTCGTGCATCGGGCATCAGTGTGACAACTGTGTATTTAGAAGTCTAGATAATGAATCATCTGTTTAAAAATCCCAGACGTCAAGCTTGGCATCCCTTACTATTATTAGAAACCTTTTTTCAGGTCATGGGAGTTTGAAAGTGAAGCATTTAAAAATATCTCTATTCAGCTTTGTGTATCACACAAATAGTGTTGTTCTTGGAAGACTTGCGACTTATTTTTAGCAAGTTTGGAGTTAGCATATTGCTAAGCTTTCAGAAAATTTTTGTATTGAATGAACTGTAAGTAGATAAATATGTCTATTTCTAGCTAATTTTCTTCATCCACCAAATATATTTTTCACTGAGGTTGCTCCAATGCATTCTTGGTATACATGATGCGATGCCTTGGAATTTTGAATGATTAATTATTTTGAAAGTAAGTGTTAGTACACTATGTCAAATTGTCCAGTTTTGACCATCTGCATGCATCATTCACAGAGTCAGCATTCCCAGAATGCACTGTGACAAGCTCAGTGATGAATTTTAAAAAATGTGACAGACAAAATGAGAAATATTGATTTTTTCAAATATTGAAAAAAATCATATTCAATGGTTCTAATGCACAGACAGTTACACTGACTTATGAACATTTTACCCAATATTTTGTGCTGGCAAAGTTTTATTACATTGCTTTGTGTACATATCGCAGCAGTTCGAAAATGAAATGTCTGGCAAGTGGCACTAAAAGGTTAATGCGCTATCGAGTTAAAATAAAATATCATACCACCATATATACACTAAAGTTTACCTTAAAGACATTTGCTGAAGCAACCATGTCATCTAGCGAGTTTTTAATTGTGATTTGTGTTTCATGGGACTCGTACCCGAACGCTCCACAACACAAATGCAGTGCTGTACCAGGTGAGCTTACGAGCAAGTTTACTATCAGAAAAGCCATACATATGGAACTCATTATGTGATGCAAATTTCAAAAGGCATTAGGTTACAAATCATGCATTATGCTAAAAGTGTTTTGAGGTCATAACATAGTATTGTGCAAAGAACTGTGTCAAAAATAATTGTTTATTAATCAATAATCCGGTCTGTAAACATGATTTGCAAGGAAAAGAATGCAGTGAATTGTATGTATAGTTAGTTTTTTTTCTTTTTCTTTTAGTTTTGCAAAAATGTAGGTAGAGGCAAGTTTTCCAACGAGTCCACGTTGTCCTAAACAGTCCCTTATGAGGTTCTCTTTGAGTTGAATGCTGCTTCAGAAGGCAGCTGTAGGCATCAAGGTTTGATTCATTGTGCATGGTGTGGCAGAATGGTGTGCTGCCATCATCATCATCACCATCTCCTGCACTGTCTTTGCCAGCTCAGCACCATGAAGCTCATAACCTTCAGTGAGGTGAGGGCTGCTCGCTTTGACTTTGCAGAAATGTGCAATATTCTGTGGGTTTGAAACCTGGGCAGCAGTTTCTTTGATCGATGGACAAAGGCAGCAGAGGAAGAGCTGGCATTTGGATTTACCTGCAGACAGAATCGAGCGAGCTGCTTCTGAGCCATCGGGCCTGTAAAACAACAAAAGCTATGAAAAACAAAGCCTTACAAGATCAGAGTTTATTGGAAATGCCCTACACAACATTTCAGCACGTCTCCAAAGGATAACTCGAGCTAATCATTTAGATAGTGTTTGAGAATTGGAATATAATCTAATGATGGAAAGCGAGGAGGATAGGGAACTCTATTATAAATAATCTTAGCAACAAAAATAACACAATCACAAACAATTCCACAGAGTAATGGACATTTTTAACAACAAAAAAGCACAACAAAATTACTGGCCCAACCTGCTGATATTGAACATTACATAGTACAGCTATAGGCCATGAGAGGTCATGATTACGGTTTTGCAGTGAGCGAAGGACGTCCGTATGCACAATATCACAATAAAATGAGTACTGCACAGGCTTGATTTTTTTTATTTCTTTTTTTAAATAATTTTTTATTACTTTTTTAAATGCAGTGGGTTGTATGTGTGTGTGTGCATCGGGATGCATTAAGAATATCTCTAAAATTCCTTGAACATAGAAGCTTCATTTAAAGTGTTACCAAGATTTCCTTGAATTTGACACTTTTAAAGTGAGAATTTTCTCGAGAGCACAAAACTGAGCGAAGGGACTGAAGTGTGATCATTATCCAAATCACAAAAGTCTGCTAGATGAGTGAAACATTAGCTTCAACTGTTCTCTGTGACACTTCCTCCCTGGAGGTCAATCCTCGGTGATCAGTCCTCATGTTTGCTCATTAAATCTATTACATAGTTGGCTGAAATCGATGTTTCCCTCTCTCTAGCTCCAAGGTCAATGTTCTCCAGCTGTCTCTGCCTCTCCATCAGTGGGCAGTTGGGTCACCGAGTGTTGGTCAGCATTCTCTCACAATTCAATAATACTGAACGATGGGGAATTCATTAGATGTTTAGACATCCTTCTCCTTTCTAAAGGTCTCTGTAAATGTCTGCACTTCTGGGACACAAATGTAGTACTGGAAATGTTATTTTTTGACTTGAGTCTTGAAACTTACATTTGTTATTGAAACTTAAACTTATATTAACTTTCATATATATACAAAAAGTTTGGAGAAAGTTGAACAAAACTGACAGTATACTGCCAGCAGTTTGCTGTTGTCATGACGCTTGGCCACTTGCTCTTTTCGTGAGCCTGGAACGAGGGCCAGTGACAGCGCTGGGCAAAGATGATTTGAGGGAAGCCAAATGTTCCATCATGCTGTCAAACCTATAAGAGACTGAGAACAGAAAAAGATCTTAACTTTTAGCTTTTACACTTTTTTACAATTGCATTTCTCAATACTTAGGTCACTTTTTCCAAACTCGTCACACAGCTCTCCAAACCAACTTTTCACCATAGATAGATAGATAGATAGAGAAGTTGTATTTGATGAAGGAGCCATAAAGGGCCAGGAATTATCATACTGTTTCATAAAAAGTGTAAAGGATGTGAGGACAGTATACTGTGGTAATTGCAGAAACTAGATGAGCAAAATCTTCCAGCTCAGCTCACCAGCATGCTGGTCATAGTGACATTATATAAAGATAAAAGCATGTGCACCCATTCAGGTGGATTATCTGTGAGCAAAGGCAAGCTAGAGAGGGGTTCAGGAAGGACACAAGAGAATATTCACCACATACAACATCCCTAAATGGCCCAGGAATAAAGCAGTGTGAACTGATGCCTGATATAGCGGCAGATAATGGTCTGTGTGACGCAGAAACCCTCCTGACGCCACCGTTCCTTTTTACTGGTGAATAATTAGAGGCAGTTCCCTTGTGCTATAGATGCATTCTCCTATTTACGTAAAGCTAAATTAGATGTGGCAAAGAGAGGGAAAAACTAATGACATATCTATCTGAGTTTTTTTTTTAAGGGAGCCCTGTTTGTGCTGCCCCAATTGTACTATTGCCTCCACAAACCACGTTTTGTCCCACAGTGTCTCGAGGAAATGAATGAACAGCATTTGTCTCAGAAGTGCATCGTCATTAAATTTCAGTGGTGCATATGGTGCATAATGCATCACCTGAAACTGGTGTTACTATAATGATGACTCTTGGGTAAACAGAACATAAATGCAACATTTAGAATAATTATTATAAAATACTTGATAACACTTTACGATATGGTTCCATTTGTTAAAATTTGTGAACTACATTAGTTCACATGAACTAACAATGAAAAAATAATTCTAAAACCTTTATTAATCTTAATTAATGTTAATTTCAACATTTACTAAATCACTATTAAAATCAAAAGTTGAATCTGTTAACTTTATTTAATAAACCTTACTGAACTAAAAATTAATATTATATGAATATAAACAGATAATTTGCTCATCGTTAATTTTAACGAATGGAACCTTATTGTTAAGTCTTTATTTTTATTATAATTGAGCATATTTTCCACCCAAATTCTCAATTTTTTTTTAGCCCTCATTGTTGTTAGGGCTTTGGGAAGATAATTTAATATTTCCTTTTATGTTCCACTGAAAACAAACAAACAAACAAACAAACAAAGCCCACGAGTTTGAATTGCAAAAAAGTTTAAAATGTTTACTGTAATGTTTTAACTGATGAAAATGCTAATTGTTAATAAAATTAAACCGATACAGTATTTTTCCATTTAACTTAAGCACATAAATTTTACAATATGAGAGGGGAAAAAAAAACAAAAAACAAAACAACAACAACACAAAACAAAGTTTGGAAACTTTTTGTTAAAAATAAAAAAGAAACAAACAAACAAAGCTTAATTTGTTAAAAAAAGTGTTAGTTTTCATGTTATTGAATCTGTTTTCGTAAAGTGCATTAACGAATTTCACAAAGTTTGCGCAAAAATGGACATGAGGCTATATCTTCGCAACACTTTAGTGGATTCTGACCAAACTTGGTACATACCGAGCATGACCTGAGGACACATGAGTATTTTCAGCACAGCGCCACCTACTGGTCAAAAATGGAATATTTTTAAATATAACTTGGCCAAAAGTCATAAGATTGGTCTTGTTAGATGTGTAGATTTTGTAGTAAAATGCTGTATCAACAAATGTCTTTAACAGGAACTACACTACTGCAGAGTTCAGCTTCAACCCAAATCGAACACACCTGAACCATATAATCAAGGTGTTCAGGGCTACTTAGTTACAAAGAGGTGTGTTGAAGCAGGGTTGGAGAACCCTGGTCTTTAGTGAGTAATTAAAGACAGTTCCTTAGCTCTTCATTTTACCTCTGGTGTGCTTGACCACTTAATTGCTGCTTGCAGCTATATTTTTCATTACAACTGAGCACATTTTCCACCCATTTATGTAATTTTAATTACAATTTTAAAATCATATATCTTTATTTCTTTTTGTACTTTGATTGTGGTCGTGATAGTGACAGGTTTTGTGAGATTCCCCGCATTACTCCATTGAACCAATGTGTTCAGGGTTCTCTCAGAGAGAGGTGAGAGAGACACGACAGATTGTTGCTCTGTTAGCGTCTGCTCTGTTTGACTGCCCAGTGTGTTGCAATCTCACGGAGAGAGATGGAGAGAGAAATACAGAGACAGATAGATGGGAATGAAATATTTAGTCAAAAAGAAGTCTATTTATAGATTGCAGTTGGTGGGGGGGCTTCAGATAAATTATTGATGTGAGAGTGTGAACGGGGCTTTTTCTCAGGTCTGAGAGGAAGGCAAGGCCATTCAGAGAGAGATGGAGGAATCGCTGTAGGGAGACAAAACGAGAACTGAACAGAATGTGCATAAATTCACAGGGTCAGTCAAAACAATAGCCTAGCTAGCAAATAATTTCCTCACTTTCACTTTGCACTTCCAGAGTTCAAAGTATCAGTACACTGAATCTCCATGATACTGTACTGTTATTATACAGATTTATACAACGTTCATATTCATATTTTAAATGTTATTTTATTTATACGTTACTTCATTCATTTCTATTTTTCAAATTTGATTGTCTGAACAGTATTGCAAAAGTACTAATATTTAGTACAACACTTTTCAGTTTGTATCGCTCCACCAGTCTGTTTTTGCTTGTGTGGTTTAAATAAGGAACTTGGGCTGTGTCTCAAAACACATTGTATATTCTTTTATTTACATTCAAATTTATGCATTTGGCCAACCAATTAAATTACACATTGTATATTATATTTCCTGCACATTTCAAAGTGAAGCACACAGTGAATGGTGCTAAAAGTGTGTTACATTTTGTCAGAAACAGATAAACGTGCCAACATTTTATTATGTTTGTTCATGCACATTTCGCAACAGTTCGGAAATCAAACGCCTGAAGAGTGCAGCTGAAAGGTTAATGCTCTGCCATGTTTGAAAATAACATACCACCTACACTAAACCTTATAAATATGTAAAAACCTTATCAGTTATGAGGATAAAAATGCATTTGCTGAAGAAACCATGCCATTTTACCTTGTTTTCACACAGCTTTGTGTCAAACTGTATTTCACAAAACTTATACCTGCTTACCATGTGAGCTACCTAGCAAGTTTATTACACTAGAAAAGCCTTACATATGGAGCTGGTTATGTGATGCAAATGCCAAAATATATCAGTGTACCAATCATGCACTATGATAAAAATGTTTTGAGGTCATATATTGTGCAAGGAACTATCTGTCGAATTATCTGTCTTCATAATCTGCCCTGTAATCCTAATTTGTGTGAAAAAGAATAAAAGTTATTGTTGCAATATTTAATGTCAGTGATTTCTCTCTCTTTACAAATGCTCAGAACAGAGGGAGTGAGAAACGGAAAGCCTGAAGTTATTCACGCATTCATATACATGTTATTACTATGTTATTATACTGTTATTAATATGTTATTATTAGTATGTCATCTTCATCTTTATATATAATGGCAAAGCTATATAATTAGGATAACTGTGAAAATGGAGAGAGATATTTAGAGAATGTTACTGTGTCCAGGAATTAGGAAGAAATCATTGTGTAGCTGTGGGCAGATGTTCCCTCGTTTCTTCATTTCTTCATTAAAAAACACTGCAGCCCTTCTATTTAACTATGATTAAAGAAATAGTTTACAAAAAGGGATTAAACAAAAAGTTTGTTTTTTCATGGGAACAAATTTGGAGAAACTTAGCATTACATCACTTGCTCACAAATGCATCCTCTGCAATGAATGGGTGCCGTCAGAAGGAGAGTCCAACCAGCTGATAAAACCATCACAATAATCAACAAGTAATCCACACCACTCCAGTCCATCAATTAACATCATGTAAAGCAAAAAGCTGCTTGTTTGTAATAAACAAATCTATCATTACAGCCAAAATACCAGTCCACTTCCTCCAGTGAAGAAGTCCATCTCCTTGTTGTCCTCTTACATCAAAATCCACCAACATATTTGTTTAGAACTGTAGGACTCATATTTCAGCCAGAATATATGGTTTGGATGGTTTTGTTTCTTACAAACACAGCTTTTCACTTCACTAGATGTTAATCGATGGACCGGTGTGGATTACTTGTGGATTATTGTGAGGTTTTTATCAGCTGTTTGGACTCTCATTCTGACGGCACCCATTCACTGCAGAGGATGCATTTGTGAGCAAGTGAAGTAATGGTAAATTTCTCCAAATTTGTTCCCATGAAGAAACAAACTCATCTACATTTTGGGTGGCCTGGGGGTGATTAAAAAAATACCATAAACCACACATCATTTGAAAAACCTCCATCGTCCCACCAGGAAAGAGAAATCAGGTGGCGTTGCAAGCCTTGTGCACGATCAGAGTGACATTGGAAACGTGTTTAAAAACGCCTGACAAGGTCAGTAACGTGTCTTGGCAGTGTGTGTTGAGCGTGAGAGTGAGCCAGTGGGAGTGTGTGACTCAGACTTTTACATTCAGACAGAAGAATGGTGAGTGTTGTGAAGAAGCTGCATGCTGCATCCAAGGCCAGATTGTATTCTGTGGAGAATGGCCTTGCTTTATATTGAGAAGAAATGAAAGAATAAAAAACAGGCCGAGTGTGGGTCTCATGTTCAGTAACTTCTTCACCATTACTATAACTTAAACTCAGTAACCAGGCTCTTGCATTGTAACTACCCAACTTGACCATCAGTTCTTGATCCAAGCCTCTTAACTGACCAATTCAGAGCAGCATGTTTCCTTTTCTGAAGATATAACTAAGTTCTGACCTAAAAACCACTTCATTATTATCAACTGAAGTAGAAGAACATTCAATAAGAAGAATAAAGGTCTAAAATAGAGCTTTATATTGGATGTTAGTTACACCTCTGTGGCACTGAAATACAGATTTTAACGATTCGACGATTCAACACATTCTCATGGCAATTCAGAACTATTCTACCTTTTGGAGTAGTGGCAGATTCGGACGATTTTGTACAGTCTCACTCATACACTTTTATACAATCTGCTTATGTCCCACTGAGGGTTCGGGGTGGGCGCAACCACATCCATCAAACCTTTCAGCACAATTATAAAAAAACGAACAAACAAAAATATACAGTATATAGTTTGAAAACAAGTCAGCAGTTTGCTGTGCTATCCATTTTAAGTCTATTTGTTTTTTTGGACCAATTCTCACCATTAACTAGCATGCATATTACTAGCATATTGGCTATTTATTAATACTTATAAAGCAGATGAAGATTTTATTTGCAAAAACTGATAATTTTAATTTTCAAAAATCATGTTTTTTATTATGTTATCGTGTTTTTATTGTGTTAGTTAGCTGTATTTTTTAGTTATTTTTAACCCAATCAAAATAACCCAACTGCAGTTTGATTGAGATTAACTGGAATCCACAATGAAAAACCATGATTTTTAAAAATTGTTAAAAACGGAGTTATCCGTTTTTGCAAATGAACTCTTCACATATTAATTCCTTATTTTGCATGACCATGTTCTAGATATTTTAATCCTAACCCATACCTAAAACTAAAACAATTAATAACAAGAAAATTAGGGGTTTATGGAGGCAAAAGTCATAGCTAATGGTTAGTTAATAGTGAGAATTGAGTCTTAAAATAAACTGGGGCCAATTATTTAATACAACTGATTACAAAGAGCTCACAATAAATATATTAAAGAATATTTTTATTTATTGATTTAGTTTTTAATTAAAGTGCTAAAAAAGGATGTCATGGAAAAAAAAAATCTAATGCAAAAATCACAGTCACGATCCAATTCTCGTCATTATCAAACCATTAACTACAACTTTTACCTCA
>JAFVLL020003681.1:0-17880 GCA_021397915.2 Tor tambroides
TTCGATTATGTATACTTTCTTTATGGAGGGGGACCAGAGCACCAAGTCAGGCCTTAAGGAGGTAGTGGCAATCTCTGAGGGGAACACCAGCTGTTTCCCAATGTCTGCCAGCAACATCCAGTCACGCTATGCAGACTACACTTTTATTTATTAGCCTATCTCTCTTTCTTTCAGTAGAGGAAATTTAAATGTGTGATTCTGGAAATGAGATCTAAATTTAGTGGGAACAGTCGGGTCGGAAGAAAATGATTCAAAGCGGACAGCGGGTGAACAAAGAGTCAATATATCGCGGGAGCAAGTGGATGCGGGATATAACCTCGCGGGAGCGGGACTTAATCCACACACAAGGTAATCCACAGAAGGCAGGCAGGTAACACATGCAACACAACATTAACTTTAACACTAGACAAGGGAACGCAGGAACAGACTAGAACTAAATAGTCAAGTCAAGTCACCTTTATTTATATAGCGCTTTTAACAATACAGATTGTGTCAAAGCACTTAACAGTCACTGTCAAAGGAGGATAATTAAGGAGACACACCTGAAACAAATGATACAATCAGACACAGATGGAAAACTAGGTCACGGAGTACATGGGGAAGGGATACACAGCAAAACAGTCCTGGGGTGTGACAGATAACTAAAACATTTGAGACAGGACTAAGACTAAATTAAAAATGGCTGCCAAAATTAACACTAGTCTTATGAAGCGAAACAATCAGTCTGTGGAAGGAACTCAACATTATTTCCTAGATTAGTACCTGTAATTCAGAGCCTCAAGCAAATAGTCTGGAGTGATGTCTGGTTCATCACCAAATCATTCTTTTGAACCGGTTCTTTTTGGTGAACTAGTTGAACCAGTTCTTCAAATTTGACTGAACCATCTGAAACATTTCGTGGCTCGAGCAGCAATCTATAGGTTACCAAATCAAAACTCACTTTCAGATGCCTTACAGTCACTCAAATGAGCCAAAAATAATCATGTATCTGAACAATAAATGATGATAAATGAACTCATTCAGAGTTCCAGTTCCTCCAACACCCACTGAACTGAGGAAACAGTTCGACTTGGACCGAAGACAGATGAGACGCATTTCAGCATGCGTGAACCCAGGGAAGAAATCAAAGCTTTTACGGTTTCTCATTGTTTATGTAAAAAGGTGAGCAGATGAAGACCAGTTTCTTGCACAAACCGATCGTTTTGCTTTATAAAACACCTCAATATATCATCAGGAGCCACGGGTAATAATTTTGAGTTCCATTTTTTTTACTTGCATTATATGAATCACCAGATACAAATCATATCAGTTTTTTTCTGTTCTACTGAAGAAAGTCACCTACATCTTGGATGGCATGAGGGTGAGTAAATTAACAGCAAATTATTATTTTTTGGCTGAACTATCCCTTTAATGGAAGATAGAGTACTCAGAGTACTCACTTTAATGGAAGACATGTACTCAGGGGCCTCATGGGACCTTGATCTGATCCACACAGCTGATCTATCTCTTAATATATTACAGCAGTCTGATAGCTGAAGACGTGTTATAATATTTCCCATCAACAACCTGATGCCTCATAAAGGAACCAACACATCATGCAGTGTCCTCTACTGACAATCATCTACTTTATTACAGCAGTTATATATGACCCTGTCAGGGCGTTGTTTTGACATCCCTCAATAATTTAGCTTCATCAATATTTTTACATTAACCACATACAGACTTGGAAATTCATTGAACGTGATCCTGAAGTCTGATAGAATCAATACTGTAGGTTTGCAAGCTTGCAAGCACTAGTAGTAAGAAACTGATTAAAACAAGATGTGTTTATTTCTAAGAAACTATTAAAGTGGTGTTAACTACCATGTACTAATATTAAATACCAACAAAACAATGGATTTACTGTGTAATTACTAATGAGTTTGATTTTGGTTAGGTTTAGGAGTAAAGATACGTTTAGGGCTAGGGTTATAAGGGTTGTAGTTGTTAGGTTTTAGGGTAAGGGTTGGGTTGGGGGTTTAGGGTTAGGGCTGAAGTTAACAGTGTAAATACAAATCAGGGTCTTTTCCATTAAGGCACAATATTTGCCCCCTGGTGTTGATTTTCAGGGGCATTTTTTAAAAAAAAAAATATTCATAAGGTGAATTTTTATAATTATTAATCAAATCTGTTTTGTCTTTAACGTACGTAACTTGAATTTAACCAATTACTTCAGTCAATCAAAATACTTTGAACTGTTATCAATAACAACAAACTGTTTAAAATGATACGAGTATTACCAGGTATGGCTGTAATACTATGACAAAAATCATTATGCTGCATTTTTGCTCTTGATATTATAATAGTAATTATTAATGTTGATTAATAGAATACATATGTAGAAATGTTTTTGTGTTTAGGGAAATGTCATATTCTGACAAACATGTCGGTTCATGACGTTAGTCTAGCATAAGTTATGCAAAACACTCTTTATAATCAGTGAAGCTGCAAAATTAACATCTTGATTACATCTTTACTGCATTTTGTTGTTTAAGAATAAATAATTCCTGAGCATGCAGAATTCAGGCTGTGAATGCGCACACGCAACAAAATTCTGTCATTTTCAGTGCTTAGTAATTTAAACGCCTCTGATTGGCCATTGCATTCATAACCTCAACAGATACATGTTTGATTGGTTATAATGCTCAATGCTGCAAAAATCAATGTGGCAATCTAATGCAACAAATCTAATGCAGATCTAAGTTTAATTTCATGAATAGACACATTCCATTCATTATCTCATTTCATTTTAATTGCGACAGCTATAATAAATACATTTGATTTATCTAAGAGGCAATTTAGTTAATTTCTGCCCCTCCAACAAATGCTAATTAAATGCAAGTACTTTAAATGTAATTACAGTGGATCAACATGTATGTACATAATATCCTAATATAAAGAAATATAAAAAAAAATATTAGTGAAACTCATAGCAGCAGTCCATATGATGCCATATGAAAGCTTAGTGTGTGGAAAATCCCACCAGAGTTGAGTCTTAAAGGGGACCTATTATGCTCCTTTTTACAAGATGTATAATAAGTCTCTGATGTCCCCAGAGTGTGTATGTGAAGTTTTAGCTCAAAATACCCAACAGATAATTTTTTATAGCTTGTTAAAATGACCACTTTTAGGGTATGAGCCCAAACGCTCTGATATTGAGTGTGTTGCTTTAATGCAAATGAGCTGTTGCTCCCGGAGAAGAGGGCGGAGCTTCAAGAGCTCGACCTCCGCATTAGCAGTGCTAGCCTTTGCAAATAAACATTCACCTATTAATACAAGCCTGTTATCTTTACAGAAAACTACTCGGTTTCAAAGTCAGTCATCTGATTATACTTTGCATCACAAATTTGTTTATGAATTACACAGACAGGGAGCACAGCACCATAAAAATAACAACATAGCTGGTCTCATGCTATCACAAACTTTATAAGTCCCACTCGTGATTATGAGCTCAACAAACTCAAACGATCGCCTCACATTGCTTTCAGATGCAACTTTTAACTACCACATTCCTATTCACGATCATTCATGAAGACAGCACCACTGAAAACAGACAGAGACAATGATAGCTTTAGCAGTTAGCCTTACAGAGTGCCAAGAAGCTCTTTCAGAAAGGCAATTTGGAAAAAAAACGGACGATATTTACTTTGTCTGGAGCTGAAGTTCGCGCACGAAGCGTTGGTATTGATCCCTACACATATTGGGGACTTTACAGATTTTTTCTGGGATATTTCCTCAGAAAATGAAACTTAACCACAGTGTCCACAATGGCTCAGATAGAGGGAGTCTATGGAGACTCCTATGTTCGTTAGTGCATCCCAAAACACAACACTTGAAAAGCCTCTTTGGCGCTGACATTGTATATCTCCAGCAGCTACAGTAATCAGTAACGTTAATGGCGGAGGTGGACCGCAGCTTCTCACTCAGGGCTGTGTCTATGCTTATAGGGCAGCGTCACTAATGGGCGGGACTTATTCCCCTCAGTGACGTCCACAGAGGGAGAATTTGAAACAGCTGTTTATGATTTTATTAGATTATAAATAAATGAGTGGGTGGATTTTTACCATTATAGGCTGGATGTTTTCACATACTGCAGCCACACAACTGTGTTCAAACACCTTATAAAAGTGATTTTTGCATAATAGGTCCCCTTTAATGTGCTAAATATGAGTATGGGGATAAACGATGTCATTATAGAGCTTCAGCGGGTTGCCTTCGTATCATTTCAGAAGACTTGAAATATCATGCACGAGCACCATGGGCTACTATCATATGGTTGCTTTGATGGTGCTTGTTTGTCATCTTTGGTGTTGGACAACATCTGGTCCATTCGCTTTGATTGTATGGCAAAGAGCAGAACATCCTGCTGAATATGTGCCTCTTACAACACTACTAAGAGCTCTGGAATCACCATCAATACTAATTGGAGTCGTGTCTGGAATATTGAACAATCCTCCCCAACCCTCGGGAGCAAACACACTTTGCATTATTTAAACATTGTGTGTGTGTCTGTACTGACAACTCAAGGTGTCTGTCAGATCACTCATCCTCAGTTTACAGTTTATAGAGTAGATAAATAGTAGAAATGTATTTAAATATGGAAATACCTTTTATATGAATCTCATTTGGCTGTCTCTGTTCATTCATTAAAATGTGGATGCCTTGTCAGTCTGCCGTAAACGTCTGTAGCTGTATTGAGTTTCAAGACATAATTATAGAAGACATTGTGCAAGACCTTTGAATCTGAATGACAAGTAGCATCTGTTGACAGGATCAAACTTTTAATAGGATTTAAAATCTGTTGATAAATATTAAATTATATACTCAGACATACAGTAGTGTGATATGACACCCTTGAAGTTAAGATACATATTTCCACAAAGGATTCCCTTAGATTTGGTTTTCCTCCCAGCACAGCCTCTGATTGTTAGCATTTAACAACTCAGTGTCTACCAGCCATCTGTCAAATGGAGACAGCTAGTGTTAAGTGATTAGAGGCCCAGGGCAACGTTAACTAATTAACTTGTCTAATCAGCCTACGACCTCTCATACCCAGAGTTCTGATCCACTCTGGCCTGAACCTAGCAGGCCAGCTATACGTGATTATTGATCACTTCAGAAATGTGACCTGTCCTGTGTGCCTTATCAAAAATACTTTACAAATCTGATAATAAAATGGATCAATGGCGGTTATCGGTTTTATTATCAGTATAGGTCTAAGAGTAAATGCAGCTTGACAAACCTGTTGCTCATTAACATGAATCACACAACAATACTCATCAGAAAAAGAGAAAATCACTCACTGCTCTCCATTTATTTCTTTGTTCTTTATTTAATGTTTTAATAAAGAAATATCTTATGTGGCCACAATTAAACTAAAACAAGGAAACAAAATAATAAATCAGGGGAACAAATTAGTATAATGTGGCCATGATTTGACTAAAATGAAGGGACTAGTTCATAATTCATGCATTATACCGAAGTAGGGGTGCTGAGGGTGCTGCAGCACCCCCTGGCGTGTAGCCCAAGAAAAAATGGGGGTGCGGTGTTAAAACATAAATAAATGAAAATTTTGTAACAGAAAATAAATAAAACTCATGTTATTAATTAATTGAAAAAGAAGCCTAAGACTACAATGACATTAAGCAACAGTAAAACATGAATTAAGTTGAGTCAAATTGATTGTGAAAGTCGTTTCAACTTAAACTGACTTAGGAAGTCGTTTGTTGCC
This sequence comes from Tor tambroides, assembly GCA_021397915.2. NCBI lineage: Eukaryota > Metazoa > Chordata > Actinopteri > Cypriniformes > Cyprinidae > Tor > Tor tambroides. The sequence goes on from JAFVLL020003681.1 coordinate 5,771, forward strand.
ATGACTTTTTGATCATATTTTAGGGGTGGGAGAAAAAATCGATTCTCCGATGCATCGCGATTCTCTCTTCAACGATTCTGAATCGATTCTGAATATTTCTGAAACTCGCGCACTGACAGACTTTCACGTGTGCTTTGTGTTTGTTTGTCCTGAAGCTCGATTGTGGCTGCGGTTAAATGCACTTGCATTTTCGAATACTTATACGAAATTGATGTAGGCTACACACAGTCAGTTATATTTTCAGAGCAGGACAAAACATCTGATATATTGAAATAGATCTGTGCATTAGTGTGAATGCAGCCTGTTAAAGCTGCCACTGTCTATGATCTCACCAGTAATAATCAAACGGCAATAATGCTGAGAAAAAAAGAAAAACCCATAAATATTGTCTGTAAACTTTTGGATACTTAAAGAACACTTTTTTTAAATAAGTATTTATTTATTTATTTATTTATTTTTAAAAGTAGCCTGCTTATATAATAATAATAATAATAAAAAATGATATAAAGTTTATATGAAAATGTAGCAGTAATATTGAAAACTGAGAATGTGACGCATCGTGAGTTGATAATGATAATCTTAATTGAATTGAATCGTGAAACCATTGAAGATTCACACCCCTATTTTTAAGATGGCAGTAGCCTACTGACATACAGAGATTCCAACTATAAACAAAAAGCATAGAAACCGCTATTTTGGGTAAAATGTAAAGTTGTAAAGATGCATTTGCACAGCAGAATAATTAATTGGGGGAAAAATGTAGATCAAGAATCGTTTTGGAATTGGATCGTGACTCCCAAAATCGGAATCGGATCGGATCGTGAAGTGCCTGAAGATTCCCACCCCTAATTATTACCTGCACTATACCCAAATCAAGAATTAATGACCATTTCTACAGCCATCGCAAAGATACAGCAGAGAAAGATCGAGAGCATCTATTTACCTCAGCAGCAACCAATCTCAAGTACTCCTCGCTGCAGACTGTAGCGCGGTGACGTCAGGTACCTACGTCACGTATGTGTTTACCGCGCATGCGCAAAGTGACGTATAGTATGTCGTTTGTGTTAGTGGCTTTTAGTTGTAAGGATGCTTTGGTCATAATCATAGAGAGTGTCATTGCAAATGTGTGCGATTTCAAACATTTATGACATGTTTTATATGTGTTAGTATTCGAAGTGACAGGGATTCTGCTGGTCTTTAAAAGTCTTATTTCGCCTAAAATGAGCCTTTAAAGATGTATTAAAATAGAGCAGAAATACTTATATTAATAAAGTAATGAATTGCATGCATTGCAAAAAAAATAAAAATAAATAAATAAATAAAATTATTTATATATATATATATATATATATATATATATATATATATATATATGTTTCTCATATTTGTCATCTTTTTCATTATCTAACATTATCAAAAATTAATAGATACTGTAACAAATGTATTGTTCATTGTTAGTTCATGTTAATTAATACATTAAATAGTGTTAACCAATGACACCTTATTGTAAAGTGTTACCTCTTAAATTTACCTTCATGTTCATATGACTTTTTAGGGACATTATCAGTGAGACGAAATTCAGAGAAGAGGCCCACTTCATGTGGCTAGACAGTAAGTTCTTTATTTCCTTAACATGTAGTGAGTACTGTAAAAAGTATTTGAGTGTCTCTCTCTCTTCTCATCTTTCTGTCTGTCTCCTCTCAACTATCTTTTTTTTCCCCCTGATAGACTGTATTGCCCTCAACTGTAAAGCTTTCAAATTAAAAAAACTTCAAACTTTCAGGCTATGCTTTCTCAAGCTCAAGCCACTTGACAAACTTTTTTAATTTAGTTTGATGTTAATGCTGATTATAAATTAAATCTCTTAGGTACTTTACAGACAAAGCAAATAACATTCTTTTTCTAACACCATTCTATAATATATTTAAAAATACATTTAAAATATTTTCCTAGTATGACTCTTTTGCCTTTCTTCAAAATGATTTAATATTGCTTTAATATTGTTTGTTCTTTTATGTAAATTAGGTGCCGTGAACTGGAGTGCATACAGACAGGACCTCTGGGTGCCGTACTCAATGACCCAGTGCCTACTGTGCAGTGAGATATTTAAAGACTGCCCACCTGGGTATGTCGAGAATGGCAGGAGGGGAGTCCTGTGTGGGTTTTATTCATTCAAAGAATTTGAAGGCTACTGCTCAGGTGATTGTTTTATCAGTGATGGAGGTGAATTTCAGTAGATACATTTTTTTTCTCTTTCTCATGTGTCATGCAGTCTATAGTCTTAATCTATATTTGTATATACAATTATATTTTCTGTTTTGTTCTTTGAAATAAAAAAAAAAAAATCACTGTTATCAGTTTGGTTTTTTGGAGGCACCATGCATAAAATGGGTTATGAAAATATACTGTATGTAGTCAATTGAACTTAAAACTACTTTATTGGCTTAAATATTTCACATGCAGAATTGCCAAAGCAAAAGATAAATGTCTAAAATTATGCAAAATAAATAAACAAGAACCATGACAGAGCAAAGTTTAAAAATAAGAAAGGCAGCGGCTATTTGCACTAAGTGAAAATAGCTATAGATTCTATTTACACTGTTAAAATAGCAGAGTTTTCTGCTATTTATACTATTTATTGCAAATGGCTATTATCTGCACCTCAGTATTGTAGTACATTGTAAAACAGTATGCATTAATAACTTGAGTGTAAATTATAATTTTAATTCAAATTATTAAATGGATGCCACCTTATTGGGACAATGAAGCCCTCCCTCACAATTTTTTGATTATTTCCTTCATTTTTATTGAAAATAAATGCTTTTCTGATGTGATTTGAAATTTTGAAAAGGGAGAAAAAAAACTTCGCCAGAAGGCGGATTCGGACCCGAGTCGATCGCGTCAAAATGTGAATAACGTACTTTTACCATCTGCGCCACTAGAGCTAACGGCTGTTTTCTATCTTTTGTAATGTTGACTATCACAAGAAATATATAAGGTACCATGAAAGCGTAATATTACAATATACACAGTGAGGTAGAATGTTAAAAAAAAGGTAAATAAAATACAACATAGATATTACAGAATACACTCTGTAATTCTGTATAATTTTACCTTAGATGAGACATGGTTAAAATCATGGATATGTGCTGTATTACATTTTACTGTTTTTTTTTTTTTTCCACCTTAGCGTTCTTTAATACTTTTACATTTTATTAGAGTATTCTGTTAAGTATGCGCATGCGTTTTAATGACGTGTTACGTCATGCACGCAAATTACACACGCAATGCGCATGCGTGTCATAAACATACCATACGTCACTTTGCGCATGCGCGGTAAACACATACGTGACGTAGATACCTGACGTCACCGCGCTACAGTCTGCAGCGAGGGGTGTCTCACCAATCTGGCATTCTCGCCTCTGCAGCGCTTATTTTGATCTTTAACGGTTAGACCTTTCCTATTCTTGGAACAAAATTAATGCTTATGGTTGATTCAGTATTAGGCTACTCTTAATGAAAAAGAAAAACCCACTCACAACATCAGCAATACAATGACAATGTAGCTTATATTAAACATAAAACTTTTATTAACTGAATGAATAAGACATACCCGCATTGTAACAAATAAATAAACGTTTTTTTTTATTTTCCCCTTACTTCAAACGAATGCTTAGTTTGGCTCATTATTATTATTATTATTATTATTAATAATAATAAAAAAGACCTACACATACTGTATAGCCTACAATAAAACAGTACAATGACAAATTAACTTAGGCCTATATTAAACTTTCAACTTTCATTAACAATATGAATAAGGGAAATATGTTTTACCCGCATTGTAACACAAATAAATAAACGGTCTTTGGATTTCCCCTTTCTTTAAAACGATCGTAGTTTGGGGTTCATTATTAGCCTACTAATTAAAACACATCAGCCATAAAATAGTACAATGGCAATTTCGCATAGGCCTATATTAAAAATCTAACTTTTATTAACAAAATGAATAAGACAGATATTGCCTACTTGCGTTATATAAGGTCTTTTCTCTCTTTTAAAACAAATGCGTTATTATTTATTTGTTTGTTTATGAAAACAGCAACAATAAAGACAAACTCGCTTATATTAAATTAATAAATGAAACTTTTATTAACAAAAGTTGCACTTTTGGATCATAGTGTCTCGCATCACTCTACTCACGTGACATACAGTATGCAAATTTGCATGATTGCTCTATTATAAAACCTGAAAGTTTGCTTTTGATTTGGTCAGTCACATGATCATATTCGTCGAGGAGGCCGAGCATAAAGTGTAGACTACATGTTGTAGCCTCCTATCTCTCTCTCTCTATCTCTCTCTCTCTCTCTTACACACACACACACACACACACACACACATAAAACAAACAAACAAAAATGTTTTTGCAGATAATATAATATTCATGAAAAAAGAACTGAATGTAATCTTTTTGGACTCTTAATTGCATGGTAATTATTTTAGAGTTTTTAATTTAATTCAATTTCATTTTATTCATTTTTAACCTACTTAATAGGGCTTCAGTACATCTGCATATGTCATTTCATAATTACTTCTGTAATGTCTACTACTTTAATGTCATTTCTTTTAAAAGTTGTATGTCATGTAATGAAATATATTTGTAATTTCATATTTGTAATGAAATTGAAATTTAATGCATTTAAATTTAAATAACACTACATTTAAATAACACACTACAAAATATACTTTTTAATTATAAAAGTATTTTACATGTGCTTTAGCATGTCAGTCATCAAATTATTACAGTATTTGAAATGTATTCTTAAATTTGATATATAAATATATATATAAAGAATATTCTTTCCATAACAAGAACTCTTTTTAGAAGTATGCTAAAGTGTACTTCTTTTTCACTAGGGAAGTTAATGTGCAAATGAGATAAGAGTGTTTGCGGGTAGTTGAATAAATGTGAGTCAAATTTACATTTTGCACCTTTGGTTGTGTTCACAATGGAAGTAAGTGCACTATGGGGAGAGCTGTGAGGGGGTTTTAATTGTTCATGAGGTAGACGGCCTGAGGGGAAACTGCTCCTGGATCTCCTGCTGCTCAGAGGTGACTTTTCCACAATGGAGTCTATACAGCATGTGTGTGTCCCAGTTCAGTTCGGCGCTGCTCAGATCTCTGCTGCTTTCGAGCGTGTTAGGCTCCGGGTTGTTATGATTGCACCAGACAGCCAGCTCTTCCTCCTCCCTTCTCTATACAAATCCGTTAGTGTCACGAATGAGGCAGATGACTGTAATATTGTCTTTGGAAGTGCAGTCAGACTCTGCACACATCCCTGAGGAGCAGCAGTCCTTACAGAGGAGTTTCTCACTGTGTAATGCTGAATGCTGTCTCATATTGACTGAGTCAGCCACAACGAGCCTTTTTGCTCAGTATGCAAACTAAAGGAGGTCCAGCAAGGCTCCAATGATGATCTTCAGGTAGTCCAGGGACTTGAAAGACTTTGTGACATCAGAGCCATTTGTTATGAATCCCTTTTTTGATTTGTGTCCATCCATTGATAAAGTACTGTACATTTAAGCATAGTTTAAAAAAAGCACTTATTATGAAAATTATATACTTTCTAAGAATATATTTATGAAATGAATGTAATGTTTTCAAACACCTAACTGCATGGTAAATGCAATTAAATGAAATTCTAGTTTAATAGTTTTCTATATTATAGTTTGCATTTATCATAAATGCAGTTAGTTGAACTTTAGTGTTTTTTTTGTTTGACAACTTAAGTAGGACTGAAGTACACCTTCATGTTATTTCATAATTACTTCTTTGAAATAATGTATTTAATTGCTTACTATATTTACTCCATAATTACTTATATGAAATGTGCACTGTCGAATACAGTTACAAGTATTTATGTTAAAAACTAAGATATACTTTATTGTCATTTCTACTAAAACGTGTATGCTATGTATTTAAATATTTGTAATTACACATTTGTAGTAATAAAGCTGCACTTTTGTACATTTAAAATTTAAAATATGTGACCATGGACCACAAAACCAGTCATAAGGGTCAATTTTTCGAAAATGAGATTTATACAGCATCTGAAAGCTGAATAAATAAGCTTTGTATTGATGTATGGTTTGTTAGGATAGGACAATATTTGGCCGAGATACAACTATTTGAATATCCGTAATCTGAGGGTGCAAAAAAACTAAATATTGAGAAAATTGCTTTAAAAATTGTCCAAATGAAGCTCTTAGCAATGCACATTACTAATCAAAAATTAAGTTGTGATATATTTACAGTAGAAAGTTTGCAAAATATCTTCATGGAACATAATCTTTACTTAATGTCCTAATGATTTTTGGCATAAAAGAAAAATCAATAATTTTGACCCATACAATGTATTTTTGGCTATTGCTACAAATATACCACAGTGACTTAAGAATGGTTTTGTGGTCCAGGGTCACATATATTATTTTTAAATGTAATATCGAATTACACATTACAGTTATAAATGTGTACTTTAGTATGCTAGTCAACACATCAAAATAAGTGTACTTTAAAGTAAGACAAAAGTTTTTTTTTTTTTAAACAATGATTTAATATGTACTTTAAAGTACATTGCAAGATGCACAATAGTCATGAAAGTGTCTGTCTTTCAGTAAACTTAAGCAGTCTTGCTTATCATTAATAGTAGACTAGTTTTTTTTTTTTTTTTTTTTGGTTAAGTACGCTTTTAAGATTTGAAGTACATTACAAGTGCACATTCAATATGACTATGTGCACTTACTTATGTAACAATAAGCCCAACCTTAATATATGGTCAATGTACTTATTTCATAAATGTAGTATTGGTTGTTTTTTGATCGTGTAAATCAGGCCTAAATGATGTTTGACTTTAACCTGGAAACTGTGTAAACAGAAAATGGAACATGAATTTCTACTGGACTAAAAGAGCCACGAACTGTCACCAACTGGGATATCTATAAACATTTTAGAGTACGATTTCCATGTTTACTCCTGATTTAGGCCAGTCTTAAGGATGAATCTAATATGATTCTGTTTGTAAATGCCATTTTGTATAATAAGATCAATATTTTACCCTCAGCGTTTGTGTCTGTGGAAAGACTGTGAGCGCTCTAGACTGTACGTGTGAGTCACTGGCCCCGTGGGAAATTGAAATGAGATTCTGAAGTGGTTTTTGAACAGAAAAAAGCATCAAGAATGTTTTTGAGGGGTTAGTAAAACAAGAACAACTCATTTTGATTTGCATTTGATTTAAAACCACTTCTAAACTAAATTTCTATGCAAAGAGAATCTGTCAAACAAACAAAACATTAATATTTTTCCCAGGAAATAAATACAGACTTCAGATTGCAAATATTTGGCAGAGGAGAGCAAGTGATGCTAGATTTGCATTTGCTGCTGAGAATAAACAATTCATCCGGTTTCTAAATGAGATGTTGCAGCAAGCGCAAACAAGAACAAGGAAAGCACTGAACTGTGGAAAAAGAACAATAAGCAAGGGAAAAGGATTAAAAAAAAGGAAAAGCCAATGCACGCTTTCCCTTGAAGTAAGCAAGAATAAAACTAACAGAGTGGGCCCTAGACAGTGCTCTTTAAATCAAGTGAAGTGAAGATATTTATGGGCGGTTCATTTGATGGCTGCTTCACCGCAGCACTCGGCAGGGAGAGAAAGAGTCGTCCTGCCGGTGCAACAAACTGCATTGCGAATGAATCAAACCTCGCATTGATCATGCGATTGGTTAGGATTTGGCTGGCACAGGCTGGGCCTTTTAATTAAAGCTGACACAGTGGGGTGATGTCTCTTTAAGACACCTTTAGTGATGTAATTAGCACTGAACAAGCAATTATGCCTCAGCAAGGTGGAAACACCAGGGGTCTCAACTCGTTCCCGTTCACATTTGAATTCATTTCAAATTGAGGTGGCAATTTTTAATTCATTTTTAATATCTCATTTATTTTGTATGAATTTCCCAATAAACTGAATCAAGCTCACGATGTTTCCTTGTATAGTAAGGATAGTTATTAGTTATTAGTAGCTAAAGTAGTAGTTTTTATTGGTTAAAAATGATCCAAAATCAATTTTTGGGCAAGTACATAACCAGTCAGTGTTGAAAACTATCTCCTTACCTTAGCCCGATTCAGAACAGTAAGCTTGAACTAATGTTTCCTAGGTTTTCGCACAAAGTACAAGCATGCTGCCATTCGTCTTTGCATCACTACGATACATCTGTAAACATAAAGAAAGAGTCCACGCTAAATCGGACGTGAGGATGCTGCAGGTGGTGGATCATTTATAGCCTTTTCTCACAGCAGCTGGAGTAATTAAACATATCATTTTGATGGCGGATTGTAATCCAGAAAGTTCCATACAACAGTCATCAGTGACAACTGGAGATTCACCCGTAGTCACTAGTAGTCTACACATAACGCTAATACACACTAATTACACATAGTCACGCAATGCTGATGTAGTTAACATTAACATTTTGAGAAAAAAGTATTACAATAATGATAATTTGCATGGTTAGCAATTGTTAGATTTAATCACCATTGGTAGCGTGATATATTGTAATGCTTCTTTTTTCTCAGTTGGTCGGAATAAAACAGACATGTTACTTTACGGTTAAAATTCTTATTTGTGTCATACTTCCAAGATGTAGATTCTGTGATTCCGAGGTTCTTTTGTGTTCATGTTGTAAGTTTTTCTGTGAAAGAGGCTTGTTGGTTAGGCTTGCTTCAGACGTGCTGGAGCTAGGTATCTGATTTATGACATCCTGTTATCCAGGACCTCTTTGTGGAATTTGCTGTTTTGGTGGTTCTAACACCAATCTGACTGAATATTAAATTGTCTGATTCTCTCTGATATCCTACAAATATAAATAAATAAATAAATAAATAAATAAATGAAAAAAATAAAATGAAAATTTGAAGTTGTAAATAAAAACGATTATTGAAGTATGTTTTACAAGAAAATTATATTCCAGTCTTTGTACTTCAAAATTCCACGTTTAATTCAATGTTACTTGCAGTTTTTTGTAATTAATTATGAAATTTACTAGCAATTTCTGACTGAAAATTGAAAATCAGTTGCAAATAGCTAATACAAGTTTTAATTGATGCACGAATGCATGTATGCTCCTTATTAACTTTACATAGTGATATAGGATTATTATAAATTGGAATGAATGAATGAAAGAATGAATACAGTATTTATTATGCAAATTTGTGAATCTAATAGTGTACTGGTATTGGCATCGGGCCAATATTACGCCCTTGAACTCATACTCGTAGCACACACAACTTATTTAAAGTAAAAAAGTGAAACTAGCAGTTTTCATCGTCAGGCTTCTGGACTCTTTGTTCCTCGTTTTCCCCCTGTCCTTCTTGAGTTTCCTTATTTGGTCATTTTCATGTTCTTGTTAAGTTAATTTGATTACTCCTCACCTGTTTCTGTTCTCCCTGATTACTTCCCATGTGTTTATAAGTCCTGAGTTCTCCCTGAGTCTTTGTCCGTTCCCTCGTCATTTTATGTTGTATATCCAGTCTTCTGAGTTGGTTTATTAAAACGAAGAACATTTACTCACCTGCTGTCTCCTGCGTCATTCCCTCAACACACAACCGTGACAGATGAACGGATCCCTTCGTAGAAGGATGACTGCAGCTGAGGAGGCGCTGTGGGGTTTGCGGCAGGCTGGTCGGAGGCTGGAACGGTATGTGGAGGATTTCATCGAGCATATTGATCTCATCCTGTTTCACCCCATGCCGAGAACCTCCACATACCGCACCAATGGCTCGGACCGCCTGCCCAACTCCAAACACCCCCTTATTCTCCGAAGCTCCACTTGCTTTCTCAGCCCCGTTCCGCCGTTCGCGGCTCGTTCAAACCCGCAGTTCGCAGGGAAATCAAGCTCTCCGCCGTCCGCGGCAGAGTCAAGGTCGCCGCCATCCGCGGCTCTCCCATGCTCTCCGTTCGCGGGGAAATCCAGGCCGCCGTCTGCAACGAAGTCAAGCCCGCCGTTCGCGAGGAAGTCATGTCCGCCGCCGTCCGTGGCTCAGAAGTCAAGGCCGCCATTCGCGGCCAACGCAAGCCCGTCGCCGTCTGTGGCTATCCCAAGCCTGTCGTCTGCGGGGAAATTAATGCCGCCGTCCGTGGTCCACGCAAGCCCGCCGCCGTTCGCGGCCAAAGCAAGCCCGCTGGCAGTCCCAATTGGCAAGCCCGCCGACAGATGCACATGTGCCCCTGGGATTACTGGTGGCATATGAGGGTATGAGTTGGAGCCCAGCTCCAGAGCCCACTCCACGACAGAATCCTCCAGAGCGCCCCCAAGAGTCCGCGCTTCCAGAGCGCCCCCAAGACTGTGAATTCCCCAAGAAAACTTTTTTTTTTTTTTTTTTTTTGTGGCGGCCATATGTCCGTGGCCAAGACGGCTAAGGCCACAGAGGATCCGCTAAGGCCACAGAGGATCCGCCATGGCCTCCCGAGTCCTCGGACCCGCCATGGCTGCCCGAGCTTCCTGCGTCGCCCTGGAGGTCTCCTGTGTCTCCATCCTGGTCTAGCCTCCAGGGTGCCCACCCCGACTCCCCGGTGGATATGTTATGGCGCGGGACGTGCCTATCGGGAGGGGGGGATAATGTCAAGGTTCTGGACTCTTTGTTCCTCGTTTTTCCCCTGTCCTTCCTGAGTTTCCTTATTTGGTTATTTTCCCGTTCTTAAGTTAATTTGATTACTCCTCACCTGTTTCTGTTCTCCCTGATTACTTCCCATGTGTTTATAAGTCCTGAGTTCTTCCTGAGTCTTTGTCCGTTCATTTTATGTTGTACATTCAGTCTTCTGAGTTGGTTTATTAAAACTAAGAACATTTACTCACCTGCTGTCTCCTGCGTCATTCCCGCAACTCACAACCTTGACATTCATGAAATGCGCGAGGCTACTTGTCTCTCTCATTCTGCACCAATGCAAATGTGTGTGCGCGTTTTGCTTTTTTGCTTGTTGATGTTAATTGCATTATATGAGTTGCTTCAGAATATAAGTCATTTTCCTATTTAGCGCCCAAACTCTGGAACAATCTACCTAACACTGTTCAGGAAGCAGGCACACTCTGTCAGTTTAAATCTAGATTAAAGACCCATCTCTTTAACCTGGTTGACACAATACACTATTGGATTTCTATAATTCAAATCCGTTAAAAGGATTGTTAGGCTGCATTAATTAGGTCAACTGGAACCGGGAACACTCCCCAAAACACCCGATGTACTTGTTACATCGTTAGAAGAATGGCATCTATGCTAATATTAGTCTGTTTCTTTCTTATTCCGAGGTTACCGTAGACCCAGATCCAGACTGTATCCAGATCAGATGGTGGATTAGCACCTAGAGATGACCTCTACAGCCCTGAACACCAGCGGAGACCAGGACAACTAGATGAGCCCCAGAGACTGATCCCCAGTGAAGACCCTGTCACCTCTTCGGCCATTGGGACAAGACCACAGGAACCAGATGAGTCCTTTGCACAATCTGACTCTGCTACAGCCTAGATTTAAACTGCTGATTTTGTCTGGCCAGAGGAGAATGACACTATTTTGACACACTATTTCCCCGTATAAATACTGTAAAGCTGATGTAAAGCCACCCAGCTTTATATCAAGATTATGTAAAGCTGCTTTGAGACCATTTGCATTGTTAAAAGCACTATACAAATAATTGTGACTTGACTTGATAAGTCGCAGCACGTTTCAGATGATAAAAAAAACATAAGCCAGATGTGGTCTGGATTCCACAGAACACTATAAACTGATCACTTCTCTGTAAAGATTATTTTGTTTCTTCACAAAATTATATGAATATAAATTATATTATATAAATTATAGTTGTGCAGATAGATAGATGAATAGTGTACCAAGATAATTTATACTTATTATATTTTATATTTGTATATTTACGTTTGTAAAAAAATATACTGCTCAAAAAAATTAAACAAACACTTTTTAATCAGAGTATAGCATCAAGTCAATTAAAATTCTGGGATATTGATCTGGTCAGTTAAGTAGCAGAGGGGGTTGTTAATCAGTTT
>JAFVLL020003682.1:0-18194 GCA_021397915.2 Tor tambroides
TCTTGTGTAGGTTCACTAAGAACCTCTCCCCGGATAAGATCAACCTGAGCACGCTGAAGGGAGAGGGGCAGCTGTCCAACCTGGAGCTGGATGAGGAGGTCCTGCAGAACATGCTGGATCTGCCCACCTGGCTGGCCGTCACCCGCGTCTACTGCAACAAGGCTGCTATACGGGTAGATGGAGAGAGCCTGGAGCAATTATTATTAATATGCTAAAGAGCACGAAGAGTTCATAGTAAATTATCACAAAGATATTCAAACAAATTCATTGGCATTTAAATGTGTGTGTGTGTGTGTGTTTTTTTTTTCTCTGTCAGATACAATGGACAAAGCTGAAGACCAGTCCCATATGTTTGGTAAGAATCTCCCCATCAATGTGTTTCCCCTCTTACATCATGTTTCTTCTTTCTGTCACAGTCTGTCATCCCCCTGTTTACCACATGATCTCCTATCCTTTTTCACTTCTGCAGAAGTACCTTTATTACAGTAGCCTCTCCCTCTCCCATCGTCGGGGGAAAAACCAAACAACCAGCCTTTGCTCAGTCTTTAAGCGAACTTTATCTTGAACTGAACGCACCACGTCTGTTGTGTGGTATAAGCGAGATGCTCATTACAAATGCATCATCACACAATCGGTCTGTGCACAAAACCAACAAATATAATGTTTAATGTAAGCCAACACATCATGACAGCGCTCACAGCAAAACAAAGTAACGCTTCATGACAAACAAGCATGGTTTATAATTAATATTATTGGCACAGCGGCCCAGTAAATGTCCTCACTTACGTAATTTGCTGCTTCCATCGTGACGTGAATAATAGCTAACGTTAGTTAGTTAGTTTATCAGCGTATATATTTTTTTCCGATAGAGATCTCACAGCAGGCGGAACTTGTCATAAAGGCCCGCCCATTATGAGCGAAGATATGATTGGTCAGTTTTTCTGTCACTTGAAATTACGCTCCCATTGATTTACTATTGCTTGGCCCTCTGTAATTTCATAGCGGGACCACCAATCACAAAGCCGCAAACGCTAGGCGGAAACATTCAAATATGGAGAAAATGGGCGGCGTTCATTTGAAGAGTTTCCACAGAAATTGTATTCATTTTATTTAGATGACGATTGTCAAATTATGAATTGATTAAATAACGTGAGAAATTATGACTTTTTATTCAAATAATATTTAAAAGTTTATCATTTTAAATCATTTATTTTAAAATTATAAATATTTCAATAGTTTAGGCCCTCTCTGAGGGCCTAGAGGGCCCTGACGGTTCCCCACTGCTTTATTAGTGGTGTGCTTTTCACTCAAATGAATAAAGTGGGTCCAATAGAGTCCAACAGTGACCGCAGGCTTTTCAATGGCCTGGTCTACAGCTCATTTCTCCATAGTTTTACATTTGTCCAAGTTTTAGAATTGAATAAGCAAAATCAGAACAGTTTTGAAGCAAAAATAAATGCAAATACAAAAATACTCGAGAATGAATAAAAGGAAAGGAAAAGAAAGGAAAGGAAAGGACATGTGGCCAAGTATGGTGACCCATACTCGGAATTTGTGCTCTGCATTTAACCCATCACACACACACACACAGCAATGAGAAGTGAACACACACACACACACACAACACACCGTGAACACACACCCAGAGCAGTGGGCAGCGGCGCCCGGGGGATCGGTGCCTTGCTCAAGGGTCTCACCTCAGTCATGGTATTGAGGGTGGAGAGAGCGCTGAACATTCACTCCCCCCACCTACAATTCCTGCCGGCCCGAGACGCGAACCCGCAACCTTCGGGTTACAATTCCGACTCTCTAACCATTAGGCCACGACTACCCCACAAAAACTACTCCAGTAAACCATTGCAGATGATAAGGTTGAATAATTCTAGGTCTTTTTAACCCTTATAATGCATTCAGGTCTATTTTGAACTAGATGAGATGCATAAAAAGTGTAAAAAAAAAAAGCATTGTTTTTAGTAGGGGAAACACAATATGCAAATGATTTTTTTTTTTTTTGGCTAAAATTGTGCAAAATTATGCAAATGCTATTCATTTCTATTTATTTATTTATTTAAGATTTTTTTTAAAAAGATACAGGCTAGCTATTAAATATAATGTTTCACTTTTTATGTTCGGGTCCATTTTGACCCAGGTATTAAGTGAAGCTTAAACATGATCTTATGCAGATGTTACTTACATGAGTTACAGTAGCTCTTTGTAAAATATATTTAGCCTTTTTTTCTCTCATATCTTACACATGCACTTTTGGTACTACATTCTGTGGATAAACATTAATATGCACATATTGATGAACTATTGCAGCATGGAAAATTTATCGACTTTTTCACGTTAAAGTGAAAATTTATGCAAGTAAGCTGAATATATTTTGTTTGAACATTCAGGAGTATTATTTATGTTGTTTTGTTGTATGTTGATGCTGTAAAGTGAATATGTAGGTTTCATAAATTTGTACTGTTTTTAATCAGTCATGAGTTATACGTTCAAATAAATGTAATAATTAAATCCATTGATTTCAAAGGAGTTCATACTGGTTATTCTCAGATTATATGTTCTTATACATTTCTTATGATGATGTTTTCAAATATAGATTCTCATGATTACTTAAAAATATATAGTTTTTGCATCTCAGTGGTTCTTCTGTAGATAATGTAAAATTTCAAAGAATTTCTTCATTTAAAATAATTTCTTATAAAAAGTATGTAAATGTAGTAATAACATGATAACATTCAAAGCTTTGAAATGAGAAGATATATCAGATATAACATGTTTTTTAGTTGAAAAATATTAAGCATAAGCAATGACTGTTTTGTGTTCTGCTGGAACCAGAATGACCCAGAATACAAAGTTTGTGTGCAGATTTTGAATGCATCATGATGGTTAATGCTCTACCACTAAACAACCCATATTAACTAACATTAGATTGTTATCCAGTTAAAGTTAGCTAATGTTATCTAGATTCCTAGAACTTGCCACTCTAGAGATTGCTGAGAGATTCATATTTCCATATTCCATAGATAATTTATGCCTTGAGCAGTGTAGTTCATCACAAAATTAGTGACAGAGAGCACCAGAAGTTCTGACCTACTGAACTCTGTTTCCTCTCCTGCTGCAGTTCCTGGATAAAGTAGAAGTTGAAATGAGGACCTGTGAGGAACCCCGGCCCCCAAACGGCCCCTCTCCGATTGCCATTACTGCAGGCCAAAGGTCAGAATGATCTGCTGTTATCCTTTTAGTAAACCAGATCCACAGTGTTTTTACAAATGCATACAGACAGAGGCGAAACCTCCTTATGATCTCCTCTCTATTACACATGTTGACATTTAGATTCATTAGTGGTACTTGCTAAGTCAAGCATCAATACTATTATTTGTTCAAACACTCAAGAGTAAAACATATCGCACCATTTGTACTAAAATCAAATGATTCCTCAAATGGTGTCCATAAATTAGATCTGTAGGCTGTGAAGGGCATAGGCATAAGGCATAGCTAGAGAACAGAATATCATTCGAATATTGAAAGTCCAAATGGGTCCTTGAAAAGTCTTGGTTTTATCAAATTTAAGGTAAAAAGTCTTAAATTTGGAGACAGAAAAACAGGAATTGTGAAATGGTTTAATGTGATTATTAAACTTAAAAAGGTGATGATTGTGTTAAATGTAAGTGATGTATGTTTCAAAGTAAAAATGTGGCACTGTTGCACATTCATGCTAAATGATTGCTTATGAACTACTATTGATTAATTTTTTAATTTTTTTAGTTAATATTTTTTATCACCATTTTGAATTCTCCTTTTTCTTAAAATGGTTTATAGGCTGAAATGTGAGGTTTATCATTTCATTAAACTTTTGTTTTTGTCAAAAAAACAAATAAAAAACCTCCCCGCATATGGTATTATTTTTATATGTGCAGGTCTTGGAAAGCCTTAAATATGATTTTAAAACCTTCGGAATATCAGGAACAAGCTAGAATGTTCTAAAAACACCTAGAAACTAAAATCTGAATCAGCCTAGCAACTTTGTAACACTATTGTGTTGTGAGTTTTGTCATTTAAAAAAAAAAAGTAAAAATCTTATTTTGTTTTACTTTGACCTGGTAAAACTTTACCATCTTGACTATTATTTTGTCTATAGTATTTATTAATAATTTGAAATAGTTTTTTTTTTTTTTTTTTTTACATTTTCAGTTTACATTTAAATGTTTTATTTTATTTTTTTCATTTTAATATTTAGTTTATATTATTTATTTATTTATTTTTATGTTTAGATTTAATTTATTTTTATTTCAGATTTAGTAATTTTAGTACTTCAAAATGTTTCCAAGGCAAAATTTCTCATTTTAATTTTACAGTAGCACTGGATTGAACGTCAGATCCAGTCTGTGTAATGGATGTTTGTGGTCTGTTTTTTGTCTCTACAGCGAGTATGGCTTTGCTGAGAAGGTCGTGGAGGGGATGTCTGTGATCATCAACTCCATTACGATTAAAGTTCAGGCCCGAGCGTTTCACGCCTCCTTTGAGCTCTGGCAGCTCCAGGGCTGCAGCCTCAATCCCAAATGGCAGAAGAGCGACCTGCGCCACACACGCATTACACATCCCAAGAGAGGAGAGGTACAGTACAGACATACACCGGAGTACCTGTTTTGAAAGTGCTATACAGCAGTAAAAGCAGGTTTACGCTTCAGTGTACATGGTGTGGGTCGTCCTGGCACACTGACCGCTCAATTTGACGCGTCTGACACCTGCTGGCAGAAGGACCTGAGGTTATCAACACTTGCCACATTTACCTTGAAGAAGTGCAAAAATGTGGCTTTGTGGCATTACAAGGGATCACCCAGGGTGAAGCACCTTTAACTGTCCGTTTCTTCTTTTTAAAGAGCAAGTGAATCATTATGGAGAAAAATAGCTATGGTTACATAATCCGAAAGGGGACAAAGAGCAGCACCGTCATAGTGCAGAGATCAACAGCTGTCAGATCAAAGTGTTTCTACACTTCACTTCTCCTCCTCTTGTTCCTCTTTCGCTTGCTTTTCTTCGCTCTCAGAAGCACATGCTCATGAAAAGTCCCCACTTAATTACTTTTCCAGACGGCCAATAGATAATGAAATTAGGCCAATCATTTTGATATATGAAGAGTATATTCGGGTTGCCAGATCTTCAAAACCAGCCTATCCTAAGCAATAATGCAGTTAGATGTAAGATGGATGTTGACCTCTCATGCTCTCTCAATATAGAGCTGTGCTTCTGCTCTCCCGCGGCCGTCAGGGTTACGCCGCCCGCTGAAGCACGACATCAGTAGGCGAGATGAAGTCAGTGGAGTGTTTCTGCAGTCAACATGCTATCAAACTCACACAAATTTTTAGTTGTTCATCTAAGCTGCATGATATAAAAGTATAATAATTAAAAATAAAAATTGTGATTTGGCAAATGTGATACTGAGGAGAAGCTTTAAGCAGTCACCTCCATAATAAAAGTTTAAGATGTAAATTAGGGCTGCAAAATGATTAATTGATTTGAAATAAAAGTACTGTGTATTTTTATTATATATCTGTTTATTATATATATATATATATATATATATATATACACACACACACACATATATATGTGTATATTTAAAAAAAAATATGTATGTATTGTATGTGTTTGTATGTAAATACTTTATCATTTATATTATATATATAAATATAAATATTTTATATTTAAATAGAACATATTTTTCCTTAATATGCACGTGTGTGTATTTGTATATACATAATAAATATACACACATAAGCCCTATTCGGTCGGTAATTGTTTCTCATGGGGCGTAAGTGATTTTCATCATTTTCAGGGGGTAGTTGGTGATTTTAATGCCGTCCGAATCCAGAATGTCGGTGTTTATCTCTCACCACCTCCGTAAAAAGTTTAAAGAGTTTACGAGAAGAAATCGATTCAAAATTCTGCATTTAAAGCCTTTTTGAGCGCTCCTGAACACCGTACGGTAACTGTTGTACTTCGGCGTAATGCATACATATTTATTTCTGAAATGCTGGAAAGTATTTAAAAGAACAATACTTCATGACTGCTCCACCACAGCGACTGGGAGCAGAAGAGAAGAAAAGCACGTAAACATTCGAAATGGGTCTTTATTAGACAGCAGCAGATATGCAATACAATTTTAAAATGTGTATTATATACATAACTATATCGCGTATAATTATATACAGCTATCCACCTTTTTATTCAATGCGGAAGCAAGCCTATGGGTGAGACTTCCGGTTCATTAGCTGCTATAGGTTAATAACGAGAAGAATAACAACGTGCAGTAAACGGTAAAACTGTTTGCATTACAAACCAGTGTATTCATAATTAAGATTATACATTAAAATAATATGATAAGACACACCAATTTTCAATATCAAGCACCAAAACAAACTTTTTTGTACAGCTAAAAATAGCTGGACGCAGATGAGACCGGAAGCTAGACCCACAGAGTTTACAAATGCCCGCGCCCATTTTTACGGCAAGAAAAAGGTACATAGCGCGTCTATTTTCCTATTTTTAAACAGGAGATTTAAATAATCAAATAATAAATAGGATTATATATTATAAAATATGCTTAAGAATACATTTTACATAATAAGTATTTTTAAATACATTTTACACAATAATAAGAATAAATTAGTGAATAAAATTCATGTTATTTACAGCAGACAATCATGTGACTGGCCTCGTGAGCAGCATGTTCCCGGGTTCGTAGGATCACAGAACTCGCTCCTCCGCTGTGAATAAATCACCGTCTGAATCCATGAGTTTTATCACTGAGGTGATATGTAAATTTATTTTTACAGACATCCACATGAGAAACAATTACCGTCTGAATCGGGCTAAAGTATGTAAACAGAAACTTTTATTTTGAATCGAATAATCTCGATTAATTGTTTTGCAGCCCTAATGTAAATATTAGTATTGTAATTTTATATTTATATTATAAAATGATTATTATTTTATTAAATATTCAATTTATTTATTTTGCTGTACAATAGTATTTCAATAGTATCATTACGATAGTATTTTTTTTATAATCACATAAATCAAAATAATTATTATTTTACTGGCTTTTTGAATGAGTCAACAACAGTGGAAATGAAAACCCATGAGAGTTTTTTAACTGTCCATGAAAACCCAAATTTTATTATTATTTATTATTTTTTAATAGTCCACACTCAAATGTATTTTTTTTTATTGTTATTTTTATTTTCTGTGCAGATACAGTCCCCTACAAAATCACCCCATTTTTTTCTAGAATGATTCATTTTTCCAGAGTCATTTAGTGAAAGTCCCTTTATTTTTTATATTGTTTTATATATATATATATGTAGCATATAATATTCTATATATTTGTATATATGTTATAAAGGGATAAAGGGATTTTCAATAGTGCTATCAAATGATTAATCGCGATTAATCGCATCCAAAAGTTGTTTTTGTTTTTTTTTACGTAATATATCTTGCATACTATAGTATCTAATACAGTATTTCTTAAATCTTGCAAATCATTTACAGAGTAATTTAATGACAGTAACATTTATGTGCATGACAATGATAGAAAATAAAGATAGAAACACTAAAACACTAAAATCTTGACAAGCTTGCATTTACATGACATATGTCAACTTACCAATAAGATCTGATAATAACGTTATCATAAACTTTGTTTAGCTGAAATCAGAATAGAAAAAGATCAGGTTGGTTCAGTTAATGTGCTTGACCAGATGATGCCTTTATAGATAACTGGTAATTGTTTAAAAAAACAAAAATCAAAAGGCAGGTCTCAGTTTCATAGCTGAGCCTGTGTTGATGTTTTTCATTGCGTGTTATGTCTGATCCTCATACAGTCTCGGGTGTCCTGCAGGTCCTAACGTTCAAGGAGATCAACTGGCAGAGTCTGCGCATAGAGGCGGATGCCATCGAGAGTGACGAGCAGGATCTGGGCAGCACGCCACTGCGCCTCATTACCAATCAAGGACGTATACGCATCGCTCTCAAACGCAGGGTACGGTTTTGGGGCCAGTTTTACTAAACAGGGCAAATTAGCGCGAGAGCGCAGTTCCAAAACAGCGCCGATGGGTGTGGACATTTCTGCGGGTGATTTACTAACAACTGCGCAAATTAAACAACACAGACGCAACATCTCATTTACGTCACACCACAGGACAAAGATGTCACACCACAGGACAAGGTCTCTTTAAAAAGCATTTTAAATAATTAAATAAGATTTATTTAACTCCTTTTTATTCGTTTTTGAGCATTTTCAGTGTTCTTGAATGCAATAATTGCATTAAACTATTTTCTGATGTTTTTACAGAAAACTTGTACTGTTATAAAGTGTCATGAAAATAAGTATAAAATGTGAATTGAGAATTGGAAAAGAACTGAGGGAGAGAAATTAGTGGAAGAGAGAGGACACGGAAATATAGACAGAAAATTAACAGGGATCCACACAGAAAGGAGGAGCTCCTCAAAGAACAACAAAGAGATGCAGAAAGTAAAAAGAATCAAAATGATGCCTTAAAAAGAGTAGCTATATAGTTAAAAAAAAATAATTCACATCTTAATGACTATAGTTTGAATATCAATCATATTTAGCTGTGCCGGCGGGGGTGGGCTAGAAGAGATTTAGTAACATGCTGATTGAAAGAGACTGAATTTTGTTGATGAAAATTATTTTTTGTTTTGTTTAAAACACGTTGATATTTTTTATATCAAAATTAAACTTTCTTTCTCCTTTGACATGTTCAAAGTTAAATAGAAATACTTTAATAACTACCATTTCTGTCCTTTAGTGTGACGTAATGTCCTATGGTGTGACACACATAAAAGAACCACAGATTTGTTTTTATCTCAAAATATCTTAAAAATACAGTTGAGTATTGCAATAGGGGAGATAGAAATATCACTCAACTTGAAATGGTATAATTTTCAGCAGTTTTGAACGAATGACAGCAAAGTTTATCTTAAGTTTGTCTTGAAATTGTCCAACAATTCATGGGGGAAAAAATGATGATAATTATAATTTCATATTAAGGAAATAACGCTATATGAAAATAAGTGTCTAACAATAAAGATAAATCTCTCTCATGCTATTTATATATTATTAAGCGTTTTTTTTCTTAATTTTTGTCACACCATAGGACAAATTTATGGTACAGTTCAGTATAAATCTTTAAAAAAAAACAATGAAAGAACCGACCGTTAATATTTTCTCAAAGATCAGACTTTACACTACATAAATATATGCATTTCTTCTTCAAAAATGGTCTTTTCCAAAAAAAGCATTTTTTTCCTGGCTATTTGTCAACTACCCATGTATGTAAATGACCACAGTACTGCTTCACTTTGAAACATGCAGTGCATATATTTAATGAAATAACAGCATTCATGATAATTGCACTAAACCATATTGTGATTTTAAATTTATTTTAATATATCAAGCACCCTTGATCAGAATGAAATCATATGCATTCTGTGCTCTCCTCATCTCAGGTGAAGGACTGTAATGTCTTGGCCTCTAAGCTGCTGTTTATTCTGGATGATCTGCTGTGGGTGCTGACAGACTCTCAGCTCAAGGCCATCATCCACTACGCCAAGTCTCTGAGCGAAGCCATGGAGAAGTCCGCCCAGCAGAGGAAGAGCATGGCTGCTGAAACACTACAGGTGCCACACTGTGCCCTTTAATCAGTCTGTTATGAAAACAGCTTAATGATTCATCAGATACTCTTCTTATTGGCACTTGTTGTTTTAAGATCAAAAACGAAACCCTTGTCTTATGCTGCAGCTGGCTCAGGCTTCATGAATCAGGTTTTGCTGGTTTTAGAGAAGCTTTTGAACACAATTGTCAGCAGGAGAAGCCCATTCTGCATCAGCCGCTCCCTGTGAATGACTCAGACAGTGTTTATTTATGTCTTATTGTAGACTGCGCCTCCCTCTCCTGGGATCCACTCTCTGTGGACTGAACCTCCTCCGCCCGAAGCGGCCGGGACCCCCGGCACGCTGGCCCAGTATTTTGACCTCCACGATGTCAAAGAGTCATCCTACCACACTTTCATCTCCCGACTCGACCTGCATATCTGCAACGACAGCTCTTCAGATTCCGGTAGTGAATTTTGATCACAGTTAGATGCATTAAAATAATAGGTCATCGAAAATGTCATTTACTCACCTTTATGCCATTCCAAACGCATACTTTTTTCTCCTTCTGTGGTAAACAAAAGGAGACGTTTAACAAAATGTTCAAGCTGCTCTTTTCCAAACAATGAAAGTCAGTGGGGCTGTTAATGCGAGAAACAGCATGAATTTAAACCTCTTACTTAAATGATGCATTTTTGTTTGGACAAAAATCAGTTTGGACATTCTAATAAATATGGTCTTTAGTGTTCCTTGGAAGACAGAAACTCATGGAGGTTTGGAACCACATGAATATTTGAATGAGCTAAACTAACTTATGTTGTTACCAGTTAGATATTTCATCATAACAGTGGCTAACCGATGTGATTTATGCTGTACACACAGATGAAGCTCCGCCTCCAGGCACGCAGGGTGCGATGCAGCTGACCTTCCGGAAGCTGGGGTGTGACTATTACCCGTTCCACAGACCAGGTGTCTCTACTGCTGTTCATATGAGCGTTAAATTATACATGCTTTACTGAGTTGTGCTTCAGAGGTTTAATACAAATGAATTACCATTCAAAATTCACACTACCGTTTTTAAAAGTGTTTGAAAGAAGTCTCTTATGTCGGCCAAGGCTGCATTTATTTGATTATATTACAGTAAAACTGTGAAATATTTTTACAATTTAAAATCAGTTTTGTATGTGAATATATTTTAAAATGTAATTTATTCCTGTGATCAAAGCTGAATTTTCAGCATCATTACGCCAGTCTTCAGTGTCACATGATCCTTCAGAAATCATTCTAGTATGCTGATTTGATTAGTATTATTATAAATGTTAAAGACAGTTGTGCTGCTTCATATTTTTGTAGAAAATCAGTGAGTCTTTTTTTTTGAGGGTCCTTTGATGGCTAGAAAGTTCAAAAGAACAGCATTTGTTTGGAATGGAAATCTTTTGTAACATTAGAAATGTATTTACTGTCACTTTTGATTCATACAATGCATCCTTGTTGAATAGTATTCAATTTTTCCCAAGCTTTTATATAGAGATTTCATGTTTAGGTTCTAACTGTGTTTGAAGTCAGTGTATTGTGTGAATGGTTGACTGTAGGGTGAGAGCCAGATGTGTAGTTGAGAGATGTGTGTTGATTAGTGGCATATGCTGTGCTGAACAGGTGATGGCTGTCGGCACTGGGAGCGTCACTGCGGGGCGATGGAGTCTCGTGCTCAGTGGGCAGCCAAACTGCTGGAGGAGTTTCAGAGGAGGGTGGAGGATCTGGCCATCCCTGGACCTCATTCAGAGCCAAATGTGTCCGCGAAAGACTCTCCGGCCAAAAAAATTAAGGGTAAGCGTTCTCTGAATGTCTAAACATCCCGAATCCAACAATGAATGTTGGTGTTATTGTGAATGATTCATCAGTGCACATTATTTAAAAAAAAAAAAAAGTTTCATTTTAATCTTTCTTCAAAGTGTAGCAACTTGTGTAACTAATGTTACCTTTTAAAAAACACAGTTCTCACAGTCTAAACACTAAAATATATATAAAGTGATGCATCGGTTCCTCAAAAAATGGATGTATTTGACATGAACGTCTCTGGTTATGTTTCCTTTTGAGAGTTTGCTTTATTGTGTTAGTTTCTTAGTAATGAAATGGTCTTGTTTTGTGTTACGCAGATGGAGAATCGCTGTCCAATTTCAGTCCTGAGCGATCTCAGACCTCACGGCGTACTTCAGCAGCCGCCCCATCCTCAGGATCCTCACTGAAGAGACTTCGCTCCAGCTGTATGGTGATCCGTGTGGACGACCTGGACATCCATCAGGTCTGAGACATCTCTACACAAACATAAAGAAATCATTGAGAAATCACACTTGAGAATGACAGCCTTTATTCTTCTATACAGTGCAGATTAAAAGTCCATCTGTTTTTCCTTTGTTGTAACTTAATGTATTTTTTAAATTCATTTTAAACTATGTTTTTCAAAGTATATTTACCTTTTACACTCTTTACACTAACACTCTTTTACCACAAGCTTGTATACTCATGCTTTTTATGTGACATAACTTCAGTTCCGTCAAAAATTAGACTCGCCGGGCAAATGAAATCTGCTTGTCATCCCTTTTTGCATCACAAGGATAAAGCAGCATGTGATGTGTTGCTGATGTTATGCTTTGGTTATGCTGTGGTTATCAAATTAAGAGTAGAAATGGGAAGTTCAAGGGCAAGATGACAATTTTGATGAGTTTCACTGAGATAAATTGGACATGTCACACTATTTCAGAAAATGTGTGTAAAGAATCTCTGATACGTTCATGTGTAACGTGGATCGGCAAGTATTTTTTCAATGAGAATAACAAAAATGAGCCTCGACAAGACGATGTGTCACTTTAATTTTTAATGTCATGCATCCTTAGGGCTTGAACATTTCATCAGTGCTGTCACTTATGATATAATGCATGTTTTCTCGTGTTTACAGTTGTCTCGGTAGCTCAAAAGAGACATAAGTGTGTACTCTTAAAGCTACAGTTCTCAAAGTTATCAAGGGTGAATAAACAGAAAATGTGGGGGAAAAGTCATTAGATAAATGTTACCCTCAAGTATAAGAAATGGTTTAATGTTCTGTCCCGAGTTCAGATGTTTGGTGTAAAATATATCATCAGTTCCACAAAAATATGAAGTAGCACAACTGTGTTAAACTGTGTATCATTGATGATAATAAAGGTTTCTTGAGCAGCAAATCAGCATATTAGAATGAATTCTGAAGGATCATGTGACACTGAAGACTGGAGTAATGATGCTGAAAACTGAGCTTTGATCACAGGAATAAATTACATTTTACAATATATTCAATAGAAAACATTTATTTAAATCGTAAAAAAAAAAATCTAAATTTTGCTGTTTTTACTGTATCTCTTTAATCAAATCAATGGAGACATGGTGAGCATGAGAGACAAAACTGCTTTTTTAAATGTAACTAAATCCCAGAACACTCTGTGCAACAAAAGCTGGTCACCTTTTTTGAGAAGCTAAAGTCAATAAATAAATAAATAAAACATATCTGTTATTAAAACTCCATCTGTTGCTGTAGGTGTCCACTGGAGGCCGTCACAGCAAGAGAACACAGTCTCTCCTCTCCTGCAACCGCAAATCCTTACACCTCCCAGACAACACTCCTGCAATTCACCTTCAATTCACTGAATACTACTTCCCTGATAACCCTGGACTTCCTGGTGCGTTAGCTATGATTTTTCACATTCATTGATCACTATGGTTAATGCATATCATTCATATTAACAAGATCACATTCTTGTTGAACCGCAGTGTGAAGGTTGATCTGTCCTGTTGGGAAAGAGTTTAATTTATCTAGCTCTAATCTTATAATTTTTGTTTTCCTCCCATTGGCCCCTCCTCTCTCTCTAGTTCCCTGCTCTAATCTTTATGCCCAGCTGAATGGTCTACAGCTGTGTCTGGATGCCCCAAGTGTCTTGTGGATGACTCTGTTCTCACGGGGTCTACACAGGACGCTAGATCAGGTCAAAGCCTTTTATCACCTCCAGGACAGCAGCAAGACGGACGAACACATCGATATCCGCCTGGATGCAACACGGCTGAAGGTAAACCCACAGATCTTATGTGCTTTGAAAGAAATGTTTCGTAAAAGGAAATGCAGATGTTCCTAAGAAGCTTTCAGTGCTACTTTTTAAAATGAATTTTCCTTTTCTTTATCATGAGCCGGGTTTCCTTCCAAAGTTGCAAATTTAACTTATACGCAACTGAAATATCGCATAAAACATTTGCGAAAAAGCATTCATTCAGTTTCCATCCAACAAGTCAAAGAGAACAAAATCGCCAGTTCTTGATAAACTGGCACTAAAAGTCACTAAAAAAAAAAAAGTGATGTATTGTCAAGTATGGTGACCCATACTTGAAATTTGTCCTCTGCATTTAACCCATCCAAGTGCATGCACACAGTAGTGAACATACACCCGGAGCAGTGGTGACCTTTGCTCCAGCGCCCAGGAGTGGTTGGGGTTCAGTGACCTCATGATCATGTTGTCGAAGGTGGTGAGAGTGCTGTTCGGAATCGAACCGCGGCCTTCTGGTTACAAGCCCGACTTTCTAACCATTGAGCCCCGACTTTCCCCCTAAAGAAACAGTTCCCTGACCGGGAATCCCGAACCTGGGTCAAAGAGAACAAAATCGCCAGTTCTTGATAAACTGGCACTAAAAGTCACTAAGAAGAGTAGGATAAGCTACTGAATATATTAGTTTTCATATATGTGACCCTGGACCACAAAACCAGTCATAAGGGTCAATTTTTCAAAATTGAGATTTATACATCATCTGAAAGCTGAATAAATAAGCTTTGGTGTATGGTTTGTTAGGATAGGACAATATTTGGCTGAGATACAACTATTTGAAAATCTGGAATCTGAGGGTGCAAAAAAATCAAAATACTGAGAAAATTGCCTTTAAAGTTGTCCAAATTAAGTTCTTAGCAATGCATATTACTAATTAAAAATATGTTTTGATATATTTACGGTAGGAAATTTACAAAAAATCTTCATGGAACATGATCTTTACTTAATATCCTAATGATTTTTGACATAAAAGAAAAATCAATAATTTTGACCCATACAATGTATTTTTGGCTATTGCTAAAAATATACCCCAGTGACTTAAGACTGGTTTTGTTGTCCAGGGTCACATATAATAAATTACTTGTGCCTCAGAGCAAGCAGACGAAACACAATAAACGCGGTCATTACTTTCGGAGGTGGATGCCTGCTGTTTGGGAATGCAGTCATGTAATGGCGCTTTTCCACTGCGTGGTACGACTCGGCTCGGCACGGCTCAGTACTGCACGACACGGCTCAGTTCGGCTCGGTTTGTGTTTCCACTGCAGTTTAGTACCGCTTTAGAGTGGGCAGGATTATTCACGTGTTGTTACAGTTGCGCCGCCTCTACTGCCGTGACTCCTGAAAAACTTTTTAATTCCGCGTTGCTCCATCAAGCCCTCGCTGGATCCGCTCCTCGGCTATCAACAAGAGGTCTGTATCAACGGACAAAAAAACTGCCATTTTTTGGTTGTTAAAAGAAAGGTGCGCTCATTCAAAACAGTTGCGTTCGATCCTTCACTGGCTGTGCTGATTTAAATCTAGTGGGTCTGTTGTCTCATGCCGCAAGTTCAGTGATGCAGGCAGTGACGATTCTCTCCGGCCAATCAGTGATCAGCAGCGTTTACACGTCACGTTTTGTTAACGGTTCGGCTCGCTTGGAACCTCGGCCGAGGTGGTACTAAAGAAAGTACCAGGTACTGTACCCAGTGGAAAACCCCCCAAAAGTGTGCCGTACTGAACTGTACCGTGCCGTACTATGCAGTGGAAAAGCGCCATAAGACAGTTCCGGGAGGCAATTATACAGAAATACTTTGACGGGCATTTAAGAATGACCGTAACATTTCAGATGCTGTGCAAAAAGAGGTCCCATAGCGCAAAGTCACATGATTTTTTTTTGGTGTGCATGGAGGAATTTATTCGGTAAATGTGTTTTCATCTCCCATTATTCGCATTAACCCTTTCTCACACAAGTCAAAAACCACCTCAAGCGAGCGTAAAAACTGTTTTGTGAATTAAGGGATTTTTTTTTTTTTGTCGTTTCCATCACTCGTTTCTTATGCGATATTTCAAAATGTGCATAAAAAACAGGGTGATGGAAACAGTTATAGACATTCCCATTTTTAATTGACCCTTTAAAAAGTTGGTTCAGTAGCGTGATTTATACTTAAACCCTCCGTACTAAAACAGACATCTTTTCTTATTCGATAATATTTTGCAAGTGTTTTAGCTGAAATTTCTTTCTTTTCAGCTCATTATTCCTCTGGAATCCTCTATTTTGGATCACCCAGACCGCCCTCAATCACTGAGCATCAGCCTTCCTCAGATCGTCCTCAGCAACACACGCCACGCTCCTCACGGTTCCCATCCAGACCTCAACAGCACCTACAGCAGCTTCTCCGCCCGCCCTTTCTTCCATCCCACGGCAAGCCAACCTTTCCCTCGCGATCAGAGCATCCTCCATCCCCTGCCGTCTGCATTCCTTCAACACTGTCTGGAAAACGAGTCCCTGTCATTAGCGCACAAACGTCCCTCTCGCTCTCAGGACGTCTGGTCTGTCAGTCTGTCACGAGTGACTCTTGGATTTGAGGGGGCTCGTCGAGGGCTCAGAGGGAAAGCTCTTCCGTTTGTGGAGCCCTTTGCCATGTCCTTGTGGATATGCCGCCCTTCTGCCTTCAAAAAAGTCTCTCATTGTTCGAGTATAGATACCAATTCAAAATCCCCAACTGGTTCTACCAAACAACCCCTCTTAGACTCACTGCAGGGTGTAAATGACGTCAAATCTAGTAAAGTTGACCAAACCGACGATCTAGTCAACTTTCCCATGGCCTCCATTCATATCTTAGCCCAATCCATTACTCCTGTCAAAATGTGGCTCAACCACTACCAGTTCGTAGCTCTTTTGCGGATGAAGGACTACCTTGCCCGACTAGCTGGAGATTTGACCAAGGACATCCAGGGTTTGGGACAACCTGAACATAAACCATCAGAGCCCCCTTCGGTTTGTGTCTCAATCCTAATGGAGGCGATAGAACTTGCTCTACTGCTTCCTCCTGCAACATCCGAGCCAGTAGAAGAAGCCCATTCTCCTGAGGAAACGGACAGTCCTAGCTTGACCGACTCTGATCTGTCGCCATCCCACCACGCTGGTGAGCCTGGCCTGCTGGAGGACAGTGGGACAGGTGGGAATGAGGGTCAAGAGGATGATGCCGAGCAGGAGGGTTCGGTAGAGGAGGCTTGTGAAGCCGTTGAAGAAGGAATGGATGGACCAACGGGGCAGGACGATGAAGCTCAGGCCGCCGTTACTTCCTTATCTCCTCCGCTTTCTCCAGGGAATCCTGCATTACTGTCCCGTCATAGCTCCACTTTCAGCTTGGAGGGGGAGCTGTCCAGTGCCCTGAATGCCACTAAAGGTGTCACCAAAGACGCACTCAGCGCCTCCCTGGATCTCACCAAGGGTGCGCTGTCCATCACGAAAGATGCCTTCAGCATTCTGAGCCGAGGATCTGGCATGACTAAACTCTTCACTTCTCAAAACAAGTAAGAGCTTCGAGCCATCTGCATTGCTTTGGTCTTGATCTTAGGATTGCGTTGATATGGAAAATCTGATATAACTTACGGTGGCTGGAACTGATAATTTTACTGTTCACATTTTATCTCCTTGGACTGCTGATGAACTCTTTCAGTTTCTAATTTAAAAAAACTGTTCTATGACTTGGCCATTGTTGACTCCATCCTAGAAATTATCGCCTGATCAGAGCCATTTAATTTGTGGTTAAGCTCGAAACAATGTATTTTTTGTTTCTGAATGTCTGGTCATCTTTTAGATGAGCTCACATGCAGTGCACACAGTACATAATTGAAAAGAGCTGCTACTGCTTGTGGCTATTCTAGTGAATAGAATTGGTATGCTATTAACCCTTAAAGAGAAAGAGATAGTGCACTTAAAATGAAAATGCTATTATTGTGTACTCGCTCCTATGTTGTTATGAATCTATAAAACTTTCATTCGTCTTCAAAACAAAAATGAAGATATTTTTAATGAAACCTGGTAGATTTCTGTTCCTCTATTGATAGTCCATTACACCACAATTTTGATGCATCAAAAAGTTTGGAAAGACATCGTAAAAGTAATCCATATAAATTGAGCGGTTAAATCAATCTTCTGAAAAGACTTGGATGTAATTCTCTTTTTTTATTAACAAAAACGCATTGATCAACAATACATAGAACGTGTAAAATATGGTAAACGTGCTTGGTAGACGCACATGAACCAATGAGGTTTGTTCTTGTGTCAGGCAAGTACGACTGAGCTTGTTTACCATATTTGATGTGCTTTATGTATGTGTGTTGATATATGTAAGTGCAATTATATTTAAAGATGACATATGAAAATCTTTTTCCATGTTTAAG
>JAFVLL020003683.1:0-11970 GCA_021397915.2 Tor tambroides
TGATTTATGATTATTATTCTGTCCCATTACTTTTGGTCCCTTAACAAGTGGGAGGCACATATGCAAACTGTTGTAATTCCTACACTGTTCACCTGATTTGGATGTAAATACCCTCAAATTAAAGCTGACAGTCTGCAGTTAAAGCACATCTTGTTCGTTTCATTTGAAATCCATTGTTGTGGTGTATAGAGCCAAAAATGTTAGAATTGTGTCTATGTCCCAATATTTATGGACCTGACTGTATATATATATATATTTATATATTTATCATCACCCTAGAAATGCAAAAAGTTGATTAAGGGAATTAGGGACTGTAGTTAGTATAATAAGTAAAAACAATAGCAGTCTATGATAGTCTGTTATGCCCAGTGCTATTTTAGTGTTATTTATACGCTATTGTATTTGTATTGTATTTATTAATATTGATTAATTTACTTCTGTTACATTTTTAGTTTATAAGTTAATGATTTTATGTGCTTTTGCCTTTTTTAAATTTATTTTAAATATTGTTATTTAGCTTTCATTTATTCATTTATCATTTATTTCAGTTTAAGTTTTAGTAATTTTAGTACTTTAACAAAATTATTTACTTGGTTGAGAAGGGAACATTTCAAATTTTTTATTTTTCATCTAATAATTTAATCTAATATCAACAACAATTATGCCATTCATATTAATAATTCAACAATATTGTCAAGAAAAAAACCTCACTGTTCTTATTTTTATTATTTTCTCTTTATTACTGACAGTTTACTTAAAAAAACTTTATTATTAAATACTCTAATAGTTAACTCAAAAACTTAACATCAGGATTTCATAAAAAAAATACTATATGCAATTTATTTATTTTACTTATTGTATTAATGTATTAATATTAACATGAATAGCATTATTAATATTCACATGCAGGTTCTTCTAATATTAACTAAATTACTGTTAATAATTACATTTAACTATGTTAATTAATAAATATATTTATGACTTAATTTGCTGTGCATAATTTTGTGTATTTACTATCATTTTGCATAATATTGAAATATTAGTATAGTGACCCGGTAACACTTTAGAATAGGGAACACTTATTCACTATTAACTATGAATTTTCCCTCAATAAATTCCTAATTTGCTGCTTGTTAATAGTTAGTAACGTAGCTGTTAAGTTTAGGTATTGGGTAGGATTAGGGATCTAGTATAAGGTCAAGTAGAATAAGGCATTAATATATGCTTAATTA
This sequence comes from Tor tambroides, assembly GCA_021397915.2. Classification (NCBI taxonomy): domain Eukaryota; kingdom Metazoa; phylum Chordata; class Actinopteri; order Cypriniformes; family Cyprinidae; genus Tor; species Tor tambroides. Next base: position 1,233 of record JAFVLL020003683.1, read on the forward strand.
CTAGTAATAAATGGCTAATATTCTAGTAATATGCATGCTAATGAGCAACTAGTTAAGAGACCCTAAAATAAAGTGTTACCAGTGACCCAAGTCCATGGTAAAGGTAAGTGTTCCATACCAGATTTTGTTTTTGTTGTGTTCAGTATTTACTGGCAACATATTTCATAGCTTTCAGTCTTTCTCTCTCTGAGAGTCCATAACTCAGCTAATATATAGGCCTATATTTCTTCCTTGAAGAGTCAGCAGTGGCGGAGCATGCCATCCTCACTCTTAGTGAGGCAAAGTATGTGTGCGTAAACTGACCCTGGTCTGAGTAGATGGTCGTGTGTGCCGGATGGTACTGGGAGATGTACTGGGGGTTCATATCTCCGGTTCCTCCAGCCATGCCTGAGTACAGGTGAGGGGGAGGGTGCATGATGTGCGGGTGGGGGATGAAGGCCTGCAGGTGGGCGTGGGGCGGCGGGTGGTGAAGCGGGGAATGGCCCCCCGGATGAAACTCCGTCTGAGGTAAGACCAACACCCGCCTCACTCCATTCTCCTCAATGATCTATATGGAAAGATAGAGAGAAAATCATACATGACATGCTGCACATTTTTTGCCTGATTTGAGATAAAGATTCTGATATCTTGTTAAGAAATGTACAACATTTTGGAAATGATTTTGTTCAATCTGTTCCGGTGTGCTCCACCTAGCTCTTTTATAGGCAGGAATGTGTCCTAAAGCAGAATCATTTTGCAGACTAATGTCGGCAACAGCCTTCACTTTGACAGTGCCTATGATGCCTGAAAACGCTGCTAGGTAGAACGCTCAAAAGGTTTGGAAAAAGATCATAGAGATGTAAATTAGACTGAAAATTGCATCCTTTTCACCAAACCAAAATAACTCCTATAAAAATAATAAAAACTAGTAATGTAATGACTCGCCTGTTGAACGTATCCAGGAGGCACATAGATTTGAGGCACTGAACCGTTTGGGGACATCATGGGAACCTGAGCAGGACCTGTAGAGGAAACATTATGAACAATAAATATTATAAAAAAAAAAAAAATAAAAAAAAAAAATAAAAAAAAAAAAGTCAAACACACACCATGTCAAGTTACATTTATTTCTATAGCGCTTTATATAATACAAAGTGATTCAAAGCAGCTTCACAGTGATATATGTGATCTAAAGTACATTGCTCCCTAAATCACATTTTTACTTTCATAATGTGATGCATTTCAGAGTGAAACAGAATAATTTATATATATATATATATATATATATATATATATATATATATTTATTTATTTATTTATATATACACACACATCACATTACGAAAGTAGTGTGTGTGTGTGTGTGTATATATATATATATATATATATATATATATATATAGTTTTTTTTTCATTCCATGGTCTGTTTGAATACTGGATTCTGATTAAAACCGTTTAATGCACAGGTAGTTCCAAGTCAGTTTAAACACCGTTCCATATTAATGTGCTGCTTTAACTGATGCACACTAACCACCACACATCATTCGCACACACACGCAGAGAGAGAGAGAGAGAGAGAGAGAGAGAGAGAGAGAGAGAGAGAGAGAGGATTGCAGATTGCACTGCACACGCACACAAACTTGTCATCAACGCTGCCCCGCGACTGTTATTAATAAAATAGCCAAGATACTAGATCGCTACATTATATTTCTCAGCAATGAGGTGGTAAACTCGCTATTTTTGAAGTAACTAAACATGACTTGTAGAGAGACGCACAGACGCAGGTAATGCACACAGTTGCATCTCTCTTTCTCTCTTTCTCTCTCTCTCTCGATCGATAATTAATTCAAATAAATGCTATAATTCATTCAAATAAATGTGTTCTTACCGCACTTTTTCATCTCTGTGCTAACGAGCCGTAACTGACGAAAATTTTTACCATTCGGTCAAATATTGCACTGCAAAGAGCAATACTAGTTTTAACTTGGCAAATGACCATGGAATAAGCGGGATAATCAACGGCTAGCCGTGCATTAAAGGATTTTAAATGCACGACGTGGAGGCAAAGGACCACGTGTCGCCAATAGAGTGTTTTTTTTTTTTTTTTCATTTTATTAAATAATATACTTTAATTACATGAGTGTACATATATATATATATAACGAAAATGTTAGCAGTTTTTAATTGAAAAAAATAAATAAAAATGTCATGTGGTGTAACCTTCATGTGATCACTGAAATTATAATTTTTCCAAACTATACTGAACCAACATTAATACAAAGTTGTATTACTAAGTAATTTAAACAAAATTTTTCCTTTTCCTTATCTTGGACACTCACTGACCAGTGTGAGTAAACGACAACGAAGATGAATGCAAATGTTTGAGTGAACTTTAAACACAAAGCAGGTCAGAAATCCTGTTATTTTTGGGTTATATTTACTGCTGTGTGCAGTTCACTTTCACATCAAAAGAGTTTTAGTTTTTGCCCCAGCACTGATAAGCATATTTAGCATGTCAGTACGAATAATTCCTGACATTTACTTAGCTGGGTAAAGAAACACACTGAGCTGAATGTGTCTGCATAGCAGTTGATAAAACGCCAGAGTTGGTGGAAGTTTTAGTACTGGAGTGTCTGTGCAGGAAAAACTGCGACTCAGCAAAGCCTGTTACAGATCAGCTCTTTCATGCATTCCTTTGCAATCTGACACTTTCACTTTTAGAAAGGACTCGCAAAGCTTGTTAGAGCTGGATGACGCAAAGGACAGCAAACACACACACACTCACAAACGCAAAAGGACACAGGTAAACACAGACCTCCGTCCTGCTGTGCAGGTGTAGTTCCTTCGCTCATGGTAAAAGGGCAAACCAACAGAGAAAATAACAGTCCTCCATGAAGAATAGGAATGTGCGTGTAGGCTTGTATTTGTTTTTTGTCCTCTTCCCTCTCTTTAGTGCAAAGGTTTCTAGCTCCACCTTTCCGAACTAGATCCGTCAGTCACAGGTAAAAAGTAAAAGTCCTCTGCATTACAACTACAGAATAAAGGGTCAAGGTTTCGCTGACATGATCAAGTTAACCACTGCTAATATATAGGGAATCTACACTGTTCTGTGGGCAAAAAGTAAAATTAAATTTAAAAAAAAATATTTAATAGAAGCTGTGTTGTCAGACAACATTTTTTCATTTACTGAATAAAGAAAACAAAACAAAAATATTAAAATCACAGTTATTTTTAAATAATACAAATATACAGTTATATATAGGAATTAATGACTTTAGGAATAAAATTCTTACACTGCAACATGCACTCTTAAAGTTAAAGCTCTTTTAAAAGGTTAAATCTTTGCAATTATTTATCTCTTTTAAAGGGATTGTTCACCCAAAAATTAAAACTCTGTCATGACCCTTCTCAACTGTTTGCTTACCAAGATTGTTCAAAATACCCTCTTTTATGTTGAACAAATACATTTTTACAGGTTTGAAACAAGTGAGTAAATAATGACAGAATTTTCATTTTTGGGTGAACTATCCCTTTAAGTTACTGTTAGATTTCTACACGGAAAACAAATAACGCGTTCTAATAAAATAACGCGAGCCACTAAAGGGACATGGTTAGCTGCTTGCTAGCGATAGCCTGTTACATTACAGTAAGTTACATAAGATTTCACTTACCATATAAACAGAGTAAGGAGAGATGACTGAGGATGATGGCGAATGATTTACTGATCCTGAGCACCACTGACAAGCATCTGATCTTGCAAAATGTGTGGTAAGTACTGTCGCTGTAGTTTACATAGAGCACGAGCGATAGCAAATCTCGAAAGTGAAAGTAAAACGCGATTGCATTCAAAGCAGCTCCCTGATGGCCGCAATTTATATACAGTATAATTATCCTACAATATAACTGCGAGAGAAAGTATTGAAATATATATTTTCCTCCGTGTTTACTTCCTGCTCTGTGAGCCGCACTGTGAAACAGCCAATCAGAGCAGAGCTCAACATTATTATTCATGACCCTTCCAAATAAGGTAATAACAGACCATTTCATTCCAGGGACAAATCCTAGGGTTGTAAATGGACATGTAAAACCGTTTCTGCAGAATTTTTTCTCTTACCTAAGCCACATACCTTCTTTGTAGATATCAGAGAACAATTTAAAATATTGTATCAATGCATTCTATGGCACCTTTAAATAAATACAATATACATAATATTATAATATATCAAGTTTTATGTACTTTAATAAAACAAAGACAACATAATGTGTTTTTATTTAGTTGGATATCATGTTCTCTGCTTTATTTTGTGTGTTAACTGATCACACCCAAGTCAGATTTTTATTTGTTAATGGAAGGGTTTTACAATTACGTTAAATTTATAGTATTGTTCCTCTGTTTTTTTTTTTTTGTTGTTGTTTTTTGATAGTCGGACAGCAGCGGAATTACAAATGACCATTCAGTCTAAACATTTAGATCACTACTCAAGTCACATTTTCCACAAATTTCTCTCATGTTGTCTTTCATGGAAACTGCAGCAGTATCATTTGTACAAACCATCCCAGAGAAACAGTGAAAAGATAAAATTGGGCCTAAGCACCTGTAACATAATGGAGGAACACACTGACCTGCTCTGCTCAACCTGACCATAAACGAACCTTATTAATCTAGCCAGAGCCAGGAGAGTCCTGCCCTAACATTTCCATTAGCCGAGGACCCTCGTGTTCCACCTGAGCATCAGGAAACTGATCTAACACAGCATTCGATTACAGTCAGATTGTTTTTAAACATCATATCTCCGACATACAGCAAGGATGTCAGATGAACACACAAACATGGGTCGGTTTAGTGTTTCTTGTTTCGACATCATGTGCCACTCTTGTATTAGCTCTCAGTACACATCCTCCTCACCCAGATCGTGGCTGTTTTCATTCCATGAACAGACTAACTCGCATAATCAGCAAGTGCCTGCTGGAAGTAATTATGGCACGCGCAAGCTGTCACTGCTCTATAATCAGCGTCAAAGTGGGTCTCCGTGTATAAATGAGTGTGTATGTGGTTAGTGACAGGTTCAAAACAGAAATGTTTGATCTTTCAATCCAAGTAGCCTAACTCCTGAATTTTATATTTGACATTAACTATATTTTGAGGGTTACGCAAAATAGTCCCATAGGAATTTCATTGGGTTTTGGAAGTAAGACTTTAATGCTATGTAGAAATGAGCTAACTTTAAGGTAATGACAACACAATGAAATGCACAACAAATAGGGACAGGAATCATCAAATTTAATGATTATGTTCACTTAATAAATCTGTCATCAATTCTTTCAGAATTTTAAGGGGAAATATTTGGAATAAATTGCATTGCCGAAAATGAGAGAAAATTTTGACAAATAAACAAAAATGATTGCAAACTGTCTTTGCTCAGGCCTTTTAAATGACCTTTTTTAATGTTTTTAAGAGGCAGCATAAAGGCAATGAATTTAATAAATTAATAAATTGAAGCTGTATGTGTTTAAATAGATTAGTCTATACTGCTTGTGCTGTTTGATTTACTAAAAAACGGCTCATAAGAGTAATTTGTTCAAGAATCGCCTAGATACGGGAATTGTGCTATAAAATTTTGATTTTAAATCAACTCAAAGGTCATTCATTCATCACAGTAATGTAGCACAACATTCTGTTTGCACAAGCGTAAGAATGAATCTTCAGCTAACGAAACAAAATACATGCAGTGTCTATTTTCAGCACCACTAGTGGCCAAAAGTTGAATTGCAAAAAACAATGAATGCTTTCAGACAGGCTTCCTGAACAAACATTGTTTCCCATAAGCTGGTCAAACAAATGGCACCATCTCAAGCGCGTGTCACTGGTTGGGCTGTACAAACACCCTGCTCTCTAGATGCAGGCATCCGCTTTTAAAACACCATTTCCGTCAACCACTAATGCTAATATTTTAAAAAAACACACAAAAAAAACAAAACAACAGCACTACTCATAAACAACATTACTCAATAATGCATCCTATTAAAATCATTAGCCCGTCTTATTAAAAGCCTTGTAGCACTACAAAGAGCATAGAGGACTATTAGCTCTTCACTTTGATGTGGAATGCTACGCTGGCTTTGAACCCCATTTTAGGAGAGACTCAGGCGGACTAATTGATGACTAATGACTCAGACTAACGGCCCTACGTCAGGTCACCTCAGAGCCAAAATACCCTGAGCGTGGGAGGAATCTGATCCAATTCTACATCAGAGACCCTCCTGAGTAAGACAATCGATTTCTGATTTACGATATGGTTTGGCGGGGGCATGGAAAGATGCTAATGTCGTATCCGTTTGCGGCTGCATTTTGCACCGAGGGTGAAGAGAGTTGTAGATGCGTTGATTCCAGCCCTGTGCATGCATGGCAGGCTTTCCCAGTTCTATACACACACACACATACACATTTGTTTGAGTAATCCACCCTATCTATCTCACACACATACACTCAATGTATATGAACAAGCACAGACAACTGAATGAAGGAATGAATCAATGAAAGAATCAATGAATGAATCAATGAACGAAGTGTAAAAAAGATGGACAGCTAGGAAGGTAAAAAGATGTATGGGCTATGAAGGAAAAATAAGGATGGGCTAGGTGTGGAAAAAAGGGGGATGGGCTAGAAAGGAAAAAAAAATACACCCACACTTTTACATCAGACTGACGCACAAGCACAGACAGAGATCAGACACAAAAGGCCACATCCCGCTCCCTCTTTCTGTTTCTTTCTCTCTCATTTCAGACCCCCCCACACTGAAGAGCATGAACGGTTTGCTGTTCTGCTGACGTGGACCCCCAGTGCCCGCCTTCCAGAGGAAACATCAACAAACACGTAGAGGACGAGAAAAACACACACGCACTGAGGCAAGAATAACTCCAAACAGGCAGTTCTGTTCTGAGAATAAACAGCCGTTAAATCTTTTCTCTCTCTCAGACACAAACACAACCAAGAACCGACAAGTCTAAACATAAACTATCACTCAGCAACTCTGAAACACATTTTGAGGACTGGCTAGGAAAGCCAACATCATTGAGATCTTCTCACTAGAGCTGATGGCAAACACAAACCGATGAACCTTTGCTGCTCTATCTGGATGTTCAGTAAATGCTCCAAACACTCTAGTGAAATCCAATAAGATGAACAGGAAACTAGGCTACAGCCTGACAGACATGTCACTTGAGATGTTCAACAATCTCATCCTCAGCTGATATCCTGACAGACAGTGCCAATGCCATTCTCCATTTCTCAGTTGTAGTTTCTTGAGAAATAAAATGTACAATGCAGACAATGTAGTGGTCTTCTTTTCATCTTCAATGGTAATTAAAGAAGAGCACATGCCTCCCGGTCGCCTTCCGGTGAAGGAGTTTCAGGCATGTCCAACTGGGAAGAGACCCCTGGGGAACACCCAGGACATGCTGGAGGGATTATATCTCTTGGCTGGCCTGGGAACACCTTTGGATGCCACAAGATGAGCTGAAGGAAGTGGCCAGGGAAAAAGACGTATGGGCATCCTTACTTAGCCTGCTGTCACCACGACCCGGGTAAGCAGCAAAAGATGGGTGGATGGACAGATAGGCAAACACAGTTAAATCTACATAAAGGTTAGCGTTCAGCATAGAAAGAAACTTGAGGAGCTGATAAAACCTCTTCTGGTGGTCAGCCAGTTGCTGTGTTCTTCGTTGTAAGTAGGTATTCCTTCTTGAGGTTAACCATAACACAAAAGAAAAGTTTTAAAAACTTGCCAAACTTGTCAGTGCTTAGATAAACAGATAATCCTGACTGTAGTTCCAGCTGGTGCCACTAGTACTGCAGAAATTACAATGCATTTATGCAATGTTGTAATTCCTAGATGACAAGCTGAGATATTCTACTTGGAGCCGTTCAAGTCTTCAGACTAAGAATTGTAAATTTCTATGGCAACACTATTAACGTCAAAATGAATCTGTATAACAGTAATTAAGCAATCAAGTAATCAATAGACAACCTACAATACAACAAGTAACGTTTTGTTAAGCAAATACCTTAATAATAAACTTACCGTTTATTTAGCAGGACATAAGATTTTATTCTACCCTGTGCTGGCAACATTAAACTGTATTGTATGTCTATTATTTTTACATTATTCTTGCATTATTAAGACATTAGCAATAGTCATTTATTTAAATGATATATTATGAAATTTTAAATATTTCCACATGACGTTGCAGTGGTCACGTGGTACAAGTTGTAGGTTTCAAAAGATTGAGTTTAAAAGTTGTAATAAGTTCTAGTAGGAAATGTAGCAATGATGTTATTGTGGTTACTGCAGTACACACTGGAGATTTAAGCATCAATACCTGATTTGGTTGTGATTTTGTGACTTTGTACAGCATTACTTAACGTTGAAAATTTGCATCACACTTTGTATAACAAAGAGTTTTCCAATCAACGGGAGATTAATGTAACTAATGGAACATTTAACTTGGAGCTCTTGGATCCAGTCTGGGTCTTGGCTCTTTGTTTCAGCTAATCCGACTTAAAACACTGGGAATGTGTCCACATTGTCTGGGTCTAATTACAACGGCCCCGGAAATAATCAAATCAAACACAGTGTCACCAACCCCTCGTCTAGGCTAACTGCTAATCACAAAACGTTAACCCAGCTCTAAACTGGCATTACTGATTAGCTGTTGTCTGCTTAGTTGTAACTATTTTTCTTCTTCTTTCTAGGTGTAATGGAGGTTCTATTCTCTTAACACTCGTCACTGGTTGAGAGGGTTCTACAATGTTCCATTAGTGGATTAGAGAGTTGCCATCAGATTTTAAGGCAGGTGATATGCAGTTCGGGTAAATGGATAGAAGGATTACCAAACTACTGGTTATGCTTAGACAATACTAATTTAATGAGCAACCTCCTCCTCTGCAGTATGGAGAAATTTAACAAGGAATCTCTTCTTTTTTTGAATGCTAAATATTTTATTTGCATCCTCCACAGTGGCATAACAAGCTCCCCGTCACGCCCCGACGGACTGAGTGACGTCCGTCTACATGCACGGAGGGAGAAAAAGACCACAGCGATGTTTATGCAACACAAGAAACACGATTTGGCGAACATCCCACTGTCTCCTCTCGTGATGCTTCAAAGATTAACGTGATAGATAAAGAAAGGTTGGGGGAAGTCAAGCTCACTGGGATAATATGCTTTCTTCCTCATTTCTTGGACCGTATTCAATGGGGTATGATAATTCCCTTGTCTAATTTCAAAAGCCTACACAGATTTATCAGTACACAGAGTCTGTGTTTACCGCCCCAAGATTTGCACAAAGACAACATGGCATGCAGAGGTGTACATGCATGTAGGATATAAAATAAGTGTATTGATTAAGCTTGTTGAACCCTGCACCCATCTAATTGTTGAAAGATTATCATCGCTCAAACAAAAAAGCTCTTGAATCTTTCTCCAAACCATCTCTCATCCTATCTCTCTCTCTTCCTCTCGCCATCCATCCCTAAAGGCTTCAGCAAAGTGGAATGAGTCATCGACTCATTCATTCCGAAAGCTATGGACTGCAGATGCAGTGAATGAAGCGTGTGCAGGAGAAACTGAGAGTGAATTCATAAACAAATATATATTACAATATCTTTCTGTAGAGACCCCACATATGCATCAGGTTTATTCATGAATCCCAAGCAGAACAACATTTCAACATTTTTTTTCATAAAACCATTGTTACATAAACTGTCAAGTTCAACCTAATGCATTAATTATTTTAAGAACAATGTACAAAAATTTCTTGCATTTCATGAATGAGGACCATTGAACACTGCATAAGTTTAGTTTTTTCTTCTTCAGTAATGTGCTTCACTCAGACAACATGGTCTGTCGCTACTTTTGTTTCATCACAACTTTAATTATTTGCTTTAGTTGTATTAGCCTGATATTGGAAGCAGCGTACATAAATATTTTTTCTGTCTGATTTAAGTCTGACACATGTAGTGTATCATATATCATAAGCATGTGAAACACTATATTGCAGCGTCCATTGTGAACAAACATAGTGCTTGTTTGTTGTTTTCTGAAAAACATTTTTTTTTTTTTTATTACACAGCTCTCTGAGATACTTGATCCTGACTGGTCAATTGCAGCATCCTCTGTGGTCAAATATTTTTATATAATGGCCATTTAACTATAATTGGCCACCGTTCCAGGCTACTCATTTTCTGCTGTGGTAGATTCAGGTGTTATATCGCTCCAGGGTCTTTTTAATTTCATAAAATATTCAACTCAAATGAATTCAAATTCAGTCAATTTATATATGGGTGCATCCCTAGTGCATCACTGTCTTTGTGTGAAAAGCATGTTCAGATTGTCATGCTCTTTAATGTCAATCCGAAGGTAAACTAGAATTTAATTTAGTCTCAAATGAGCGTGAAACAAAGACTAACATGTTCTTTGATGTTAACCTATAGGCAAACAATAGTTCTGTTTAGTCTCAAATGAGTAATTTTGCCTTTTTATGTTTCATGGGAGAGAGAAGAGCTCTACACACTGTTCAATGCTGATGGAATAAAGCCGCAATGTGTATCCAAACGTGGTGACATTAGTAAGGGCTTCTCTGGATGGATGAATAGATCGGGTCACAGTACTCAGAGCTCACCGCTGGCTTCAGTCGCAATCCGAGCTGCCCCGGTGAGTAACTCCTTATAAATACACCCACACAAATGTCCACTCACAGG
>JAFVLL020003683.1:12070-58244 GCA_021397915.2 Tor tambroides
ACAAATCAAGATCTATAACTTCATCCCAGACTGAGTACATGAGTGGAGCAGGTGCACTGATTAGACGAATGGACTGAGCTGAAGTGAATCAAAAGAGAAATGAATCCAAATTAGTGTCTGAACTGACCACTTGAATTCAAAAAGTATCCATGAAGGTAACTGAGAGAAAAGTTCCCTATAGAACACCCACTCAATGTAAAATAAAACCGCTTTTATTAGACTGCTGAAATGATGAATGTTTATCTCATGTGAATATATGCTACAAAAACTTAAAAAGTACTATTTTGGAAAAACTACTTTGTGAACCAAAAGTCCTTTAAATACAAATAAAATGCCAGGCATGTTTTAAATGTAAGGTTACTGAGATGCAATTTAAGATCCATATGTAGAGTTCAGTTTAGGCCAAGTGCAGGTAGAGTAATTCAGGTTGTTTATGGTTTCCCTTACTGAGTACTGTATCTCAATCCTGAACACTCAACACATATTTATAAATTAAAATAATACATATCACACATGACTAAACAGTCAGCACAAGTTCTTAGATGAAAATATGACAAAAGACAAGGTAAAAAGTGTCTTTGTTTATAGTACATCAGTTATGACTTTGAGGAAGACACAATGAAGGTGTCAGGTGGCCAGGGTGTGTGGTTTCACTTCTTCCGATCCTAGACAGGTGTATGTCTGAGAGGTCAGATCTGTGTTTTCATTGTGAGTGTCATGAACTAGGCTTTAACCAAAATAAGAAAGTGGCCGAACGTTAGCATGGAACTAGACCAAGACACTGTTTCAGAGAGTACAAGTAAGCTATTGTTAGGCCTTACTGATAATAAGTAAGCTGTCTCTGGGGCAGCATCTTTCTTAAAAGTACCTTTGAGGCACCATGAATCCTTAAAGGGTATAAAGAAGGTACTTTTGAAAAGGTACCAACCCAGCGACAGCTTTTGAACCTTTTTTTCTAAGTCAAAAACATTGTTGACTCCAGGCAGCTAGCTTCCTCTCAGCATGTGGTTTGGCGAGCTTTTGAAACTAGTAACCAAAGTGATCTTGTCTGCAAAGGTGCAAAGTCATTTGTGAAAAATTGGAGCATGCATGAGACAGAGAGATACTTGGCTCTCTGCTGCGCCAATACTAAAATGGAGGCTGTTCACCCCTAATATTTGCTAAATATGTATGAAAGAGCTCCAGGAGAGCAACAAGGGTGATCTTTAATAGCGCCGGTCTGGTTTAAAGCGCTACTTAGCAGCTTGCACGCTGTGACCATGTTGCAAATGTGTTGCAATGGCATGCAACATTATCATTATGCTGTGCAGCAGCATTCACTATAATAGCAAAAAGACTGGCTACAAGCCAAGAACCTGATGTCTTTTTGTGCATCACTACATGCTTTAGTCCAGAATAACAGTATCAGAATAATGAACTGCTTATTCATTCAGATTAGGAAATGGAAATTTACTTAATACATTTGAGTTACATTGAATCTTTGACAAATAATTTCTGTTGCTTTATTTGAAAACAGGCAGTTGGATTCTAGTTCCTATTATGCTCTGGGAGTGGATAAGAAGAGTTAATATTGAAATTAGAAAGACCAACATTTCAAATTAAAATGGAAAAAAGTGTACTCTCGAATATAACTTGAATATTGATCTTTTAAGACTTATTAGGGTTTAATGTTATAGGAGCTTTAGATGATTTTATTATGGGTGAGATTTTCAGTGTTACCATTGTGCTGATAAGTGGAGCATGTGCTTAGGTTAAGAATTGGGAAGATGGCACACTTTCTATGTTGTGAGCTAATATACATTTACATTTTGTCATTTAGCAGATTCTTTCATCCAAAGCGACTTACAAATCAGGACAATAGAAGCTATCAAACCAACAAAATAGCAGCAATATGTAAGTGCTGTGACAAGTCCCAGTTAGTCTAATGCAGTAGGCCTACATATAGCAAGGTTTTTTTTTTTTTTTTAGAAGGTCAAGTTATTATTTTTTTATAATAAATAAAAAGAACAGAGAACACTAGTGTTAGCAGGTCAAGTTTTTAAGAAATAAAAAGAAAACAAGCAGAAATAGAATAGTCTATTCACTTGCACTATTCTGAATAGACAGTGCTAGTGTTAGAGGGTCAAGGTTTTTTTTTTTTTTGTTCTTTCTTTGTTTTAATATAAATAAAGAAGCAGTTCTATAACCAGTCTTGTGTTATTTGTTCAGGTGGTGTTTTGCATAAAATGTAAATATTGTTGCATTTTGCATGATTTTGTGTACTACTGCTAATTAAATTCAAAAATATGTTTGTTGAATGAACTTCACACCTCAATGAGTTAAATTTTTCTACATAATTATTTTAGGTTTGTGCAGCAAGAACAAGTCCATGTAAACACATAATGTTTTGTTTAATACATATACGTTCTTGTGTCAGGTAACTACTCAAAAAAAGATTTTTGTATTTTATTCAATTTTCCTAATTAAAAAGAGAAAAAGCAACACAATTCTTGAACATTTTGTCACAATTTCAGTCCACTTAAATTTAGGAAATAGTTGTAAATTTTAATCATTTTCTGTTGGGCTTACATGAATCATTTTTTTGTTGACAACTGCCTAGACAGCTTCCAACATGCTTTGCATGATACAGCATCAGGAGTGGTAGTGTTACAGTTTTTTTTTAAATTTGCTTTGGTACTATTTTCACAAGCAATTGGTACATTTTCAAAACTCTTAGTACTAATATCACAACAGATCATCAAAAGTGCACTTTTTTCAAACATTTCAGCATATTTTCAATTGTCTTAGTACAATGCACACAATCACAAAGTATCCTTTTCACTACACAAAATAATTGTTTGATCTATATCAATGTTTCATTCACAGTAACTGCTTTTCATAATGCTCTTATTATCAAAATTTTCATTTGTATGTCTTCTCATTCAGTTTCATACATTTGTCTATTATTTAATCTAACTCATCTTAATGGTTAATAAGTGAATCATTTGGTGCAGATATAGATATCTATAGATATAGATTCAATAGATATAGTTTCTAAAGAACTTGTTTGCAATTTAGGTGATTTATCTTAGATGATAACCAGTATTTTGTACATGTGTGTGTGTGGTTCGGGTAAACCCTATGTTATGGGAACAAAATGTTCCTCAAAGATGGCAATATCTGAAATCCTTTTCCTTGTGGGAGACTTTTTTCTATTAAAAAAACAAAACAAAAAAAACCAATTTTTGTAAGGGTAGGTTTAGGAGTAGGGTTAGTGTAGGGGGGATAGAATGTTTGTACAGTATGCTATAAAACCCATTACTCCTATGAAATGTCATCATAATGATAGGAATACCTGTGTGTGTTTGTCTGTGCCTACTTACCCATATTTTGGGGACAAATTGGTACCCAGAAGTGAGCAAAACCTGACAAAATCACACACACACACACACACACACACACACACACACACACAAAAACCTTTGAGGACGTCCTCATTTGTAAAACTGTGTGTTTTGCAATTTGTGAACATACAGCAGGAAACAAGGGAGAGGAACTGATCAGAGATTGATCAGAGATGTATCAGAAGAAGGGAGACAGATGGCATCAAATACAGCATTTTACATCACATTACACCATGTGATACTGTATATAGAGCCATTACCATTACCAGACTGCACATAACTCATCTGAAAAGTGCAGTTACAGTGTAGATTCAGTCATATGTCATACTGCATTGACCGTAAACTCTGTCTAGCACCAAACCTTATGGCCATGTCATATCTTCATCACACCTTTTGATCCAGTAACACACTGTATAAATACTTTTACAAACATTATGCATTTTATGCGAGTTATGCAAGCTAGGTAATGTAAGTGTATTTTCTAACATGACAGTTATTGCCTCTATTACTGTAATTATTTCAGCAACAAAGGTGATTTGAAACATGTATCTTGCATTCTTTGCTCTTGAATTAACTGAATGTTAAAAGTACTAAGTTGAAAGAAGATCTTACTGTTGTGTTTTGGTGATTAAGCCAAATGTTTTCAATACATATCACAATGATCTTGTGTTCTGAATCATTGATTATGTGGAATGAAAATATGTGCAACTACAATGAAATCATGAGATCAGGTTTTGAAAGAATGACTAGTGGTGTTACAAGTGTGATCAGTTTAAAGTTTTGTACTAAGAGTTTTGAAAATGTACACCTTACTTATGAAAATAGTACCAAACCAATTAAAAAAACTGTAATAGTCAAATGTGTTTTCGAGTAGAGGAAACCCTCATTAGTGTACATGTTTACTGGAGATTTACAAGAGATTATGTAATTCATTTTATGTGGTTACCATTCTGCTGATAAGTTGAGCTTATGCTTAGGTTGTGGACAGCTACATTTGCAGCAGTGGTGCACATTGGTTCACTCAAAATGCAATAGCTGTATCAACACTAGTTCAGGAACCAGACTTATCTTATTAGTGCATTTAATAGTAAGCTAAAATATATTTAGCATGTTGTCATGTTTTAGTTCCAGCTGGCCCACTCAAAACATTGTTTGGCTTCACTTGTGGACAGTGGTTTCACATTGCAAATACGTTTGCTTAACATAAAGCTACCATATAGACTAAACTCAATATCAAATAATACATATCAAAATGACAAATCAAATACTATTTTCAATAGACCTATTACGTGTTTCATAAATACTCACATTTCAAGTCATTGCCTTTCATAATGCTTTTAATTTTAATCTATTCTCATTCATTGTAATACATATGACTATGATTTAATCCACCTGATCATGATGGTAAATAAACATTCCTTTTAATATACCTATACATTTTCCAATTTGTAATGTATTGCAGCCTTTGTATTGGTGCCGATTACCCAACATGCTTTGTGACTGGTCATCAAATACTGACAAAGATTGGGGACAAGATGTCAGATGTTGTGATGTATATGTTACAATAAATGTTTGAGAAAACATTCAGTGGCTTTGTCTGTACGATACCTAACAGATAATGTCAAATATTTAATGTGTAGACATTCATATCACAATTTAGGTTTTCTCTTTGTTTCAATATATAAAATGTTGAAATGTGATTATAAATACATGTGGTGAATTGTCTGCTCACTTTAAATACGGTTGTGACTTTATAGCAAGTTCAGTGAAAGACATGTGAAAGGGCAACTGTCACTTGTCGGTTTCCTTTTAGTTCCGTTTTGCCCTTATTTGGTCTTTCCTGTTCTTGTTTCCTGTTATTAGTTATTCAACATTTAGTCTTCACCTGTCTTGTATTAATCATCTTGTTTCCTCATTAGTTTGTGTTCTTTATAAGCCTTGAGTTCAGCAATCATCTTCGTCGTGTCTTAAAGTAATGTTAATGCTGAATGCTTTGTTGTTGATTTCATTTGTACCATTAAAGAACCTGATTATTCTGAATCCCTCGTCTTCCTGTCCTCCTGGATCACCATTACGTTACAACAACACAAGTAAAGTAATTCCTTGCATGCAGAGCTGGGTAGATTACTTCAAAAGTGTAGTCTGTTACTAATTCTAAATTACATGACAGAAAATACGGACTACTTTTTATTTTTTATTTTGCAGTCTAACTTATCACATTGATTTAAATAGGATAATCTTGTATATTGATATAAAAATACAAAGAAAGAAAATATATTCTATAAAAGCTAATAATTACATCATAAAAATGTACAGTTAAAATAAACATTTTATTTGTTTACCTGCAACCTGTTGAACGTATCCAGGAGGCACATAGATTTGAGGCACTGAACCGTTTGGGGACATCATGGGAACCTGAGCAGGACCTGTAGAGGAAACATTATGAACAATAAATATAAAAAAAAAGTCAAACACACATCACGTAATGTCACATTTATTTCTATAGTGCTTTATACAATACAAAGTGATTTAAAGCAGCGTCACATTGACACATGTGATCTAAAGTACATTGCTCCCTAAATGACGGTTTTACTTTCATAATGTGATGCATTTCGGAGTGAAACAGAACTTGTTTATATATATATATATATATATATATATATATATATTTTTTTTTTTTTTTTTTCTTTCATGAATTTATTTGACCAAATCATTCAGAGAGGTTTTCAGAATTGGATTAATTTATTCATTTAAAAAAAATCCAACTCAAAAGAATGATTCTTTCACTAAGATCTTTAAAAAACTCATTAAAAGATTAATTGATCTTAAAGAGAAGAGATAAAAAAGTCATTAGGAATTATTATTATTATTGAAATAAGCAAAGCAGCATTAATAAAAGAACTTCTGCTGATGAAATCAGGTTATGGGGTGTAACATTTCCACTTCCATTTTTTTTCCCCACAAAATGTTTTTTCAATTTTTTTTTTAATATTATATATGTACACTCTTGTAATCAAGGTATAAGGAAAATGTTAACAGTTTTTAATTGGAAAAAAAGTCATGTGGTATAACCTTCATGTGATCACTGAAATTGTGATTTTTCAAAACTATACTTAATCACCATTATTACAAAGGTTGTATTTCTAAGAACCTTAAATTAAACTAAACTTAAACTTGGACACTTATTGACCAGTGTGAGTAAATAACAATGATGATGAAAGCAAAAACACAAAGCAGGTCAGAAAACCTGTTATTTTTGGGTCATATTTACTGCTGTGTGCAGTTCACTTTGACAACGAGTTTTAGTTTTTGCCCCAACACTGATAAGCATATTTAGCACGTCAGTGTGAATGATTCCTGACATTTACTTAGCTGGGTAAAGAAACACACTGAGCTGAATGTGTCTGCATAGCAGTTGATAAAACGCCAGAGTCGGTGGAAGTTTTAGTACTGGAGTGTCTGTACAGGAAAAAACTGAGACTCAGCAAAGCCTGTTACAGATCAGCTCTTTCATGCATTCCTTTGCAATCTGACACTTTCACTTTCAGAAAAGACTCGCAGAGCTTGTTAGAGCTGGATGATGCAAAGGACAGCAAACACACACGTAAACACAAAAGGACACAAGTAAACACAGACCTCCGTCCTGCTGTGCAGGTGTAGTTCCTTCGCTCATGGTAAAAGGGCAAAGCAACAGAGAAAATAGCAGTCCTCCATGAAGAATAGGAATGTGCGTGTGGGCTTGTATTTGTTTTTCGTCCTCTTCCCTCTCTTTAGTGCAAAGGTTTCTAGCTCCACCTTTCCAAACTAGATCCTTCAGTCACAGGTAAAAGGTAAAAGTCCTCTGGACTACAACTACAGAATAAGGGGTCAAGGTTTGGCTGACATGATCAAGTTCACTACTGCTAAATATACACCGGAACTACACTGTTCTGTGAGCAAAAAATACATAAAAAAATTATTAAAAAAAAATATTAATTACATTTCTTTTTTAATAATACAAATACACAATTTTATATAGCAATTAATTGCTTTAGGAATAAAATTCTTACATGCCACAGACAGCAACTGACAGCAACATGGACTCTTAAAGGGAAAGCTCTTTTAATGGGTTAAATCTTCGCGATTATTTATCACTAGCCCTTTTAAAGGTATAGCTCACCTAAAAATTAATAAATTCTCAACTGTTAACCAAAATGTCATTGATATACTGATGACAATGTTTTAATTATTTTAAATAAATAAAATATACATAATATTTAACATTGTCAAGTCACGTTTATTCATATAGCGCTTTTAACAATACAGATTGTGTCAAAGCAGCTTACAGTATTCAACTGGAAAAATAGTGTGTAATAATGCAAAACAGTAAACACTAAATTTTCAGTTGAAAAAAAAAAATATTACAAAGACAACAATGTGTTTTATTTAGTTGGATATTATGTTCTCTGCTTTATTTTATGTTAACTGATCATGGCCAAGACATAGATTTTTATTTGTTAATGTAAGGGTTTTACAATTGTTAAATTTATAATATAGTATTTTTTCCTCTGTGTTTTTTGATAGTCGGACAACAGCGGAATTACAAATGACCATTCTGTCTAAACATTTAGATCACTATTCCACAAATTTCTCTCATGTTGTCTTTCATGGAAACTGCAGCACTATTATTT
Organism: Tor tambroides; assembly: GCA_021397915.2. Taxonomy (NCBI): domain Eukaryota; kingdom Metazoa; phylum Chordata; class Actinopteri; order Cypriniformes; family Cyprinidae; genus Tor; species Tor tambroides. Next base: position 20,124 of record JAFVLL020003683.1, read on the forward strand.
GTACAAGCTATACCAGAAAAACACAATGAAAAGATAAAATTGGGCCTAAGCACCTGGATGTAGCATAATGGGAGGAACACGCTGACCTGCTCTGCTCAACCTGACCATAAACAAACCTTATTAATATAGCCAGAGCCAGGAGAGTCCTGCCCTAACATTTCCATTAGCCGAGGACCCTCGCGTTCCACCTGAGCATCAGGAAACTGATCTACACACAGCATTCGATTACAGTCAGATTGTTTTTAAACATCATATCTCTGACATACAGCAAGGATGTCAGATGAACACACAAACATGGGGCGGTTTAGTGCTTCTTGTTTCTACATCATGTGTCACTCTTGTATTAGCTCTCAGTTCACATCCTCCTCGACCAGATCGCGGCTGTTTTCATTTCACGAACAGACTAACTCACATAATCAGCAAGTGCTTTCGGAAGTAATTACGCCGCGCGCAAGCCGTCGCTGCTCTATAATCAGCGTCAAAGTGGGTCTCTGTGTATAAATGAGTGTGTGTGTGGTTCATGACAGGTTCAAAACAGAAATGTCTGATCTTTCGAATGGAGTAACTCTTGAATTTTATATTGGACAGTAACTACATTTTGAGGGTTATGCAAATCAGGCCCATATAGGAATTTCAAATCATCAAATTTAATTATGTTCACTTAATGGATCTGACAGCAATTCTTTCATTATTTTAAGGGAAAATATTTGGAATAAATTGCATTGCCAAAAAATGAGAATTTTGATAAACTAAAATTATTGCAAACTATGTCTTCGCTCAGACCTTTTAAATTACTTTTTAATGTCTTTAAGAGGCACCATAAATGCAATGAAATTAATAGACCTTTTACACAGTTATTAACATACTGCAGTAAATCTTTGAAAAAATTATTTTATTTTTTTTTTATTTATTTTTTTTTTAAATAAAGTGTAGTGTTAAACTTTTTTTCTAGTATTATGGCTGAGGAAATGACAGCAAATTTAACAACTTTCTCTCTTCTGACCAACATAATCAACATTTTTTTCTCTTTTGTAAAGTCATAGACTATCGTGGATATTTTTCTTTTACTAATGGGCAAAGACCTACCCCCCTTCGTTACAGTTGCTATGTCCGACAATGGCACTCTCATGCCACACATCATGTTCTCACACAGTTAAAATACATTGTGGAGCAAAGAGGAAACTGACAACATGCCGGCAGATAAGACAAAACAGGTTACTTTAGGTATGAAAAGTCTCAGCTTTAAATTTTGTCTTTAAGGAATTAAATTTATTCAAACAATAAAAACAGCTTTGTGGCTCTTTAATGTGTCATGACAGATCGTTGTAGTGCCTCAATTAAAGAGGCACATGAAGCGATCATCTATACTAATTACAGCATGAAATAAACATGAATGAACATCAGAAAATTCAAGTCCACCAACGTTAATCCACTCTCCAGTCTGGTTTGATTGTCGGACAAAAATGGCAGATTCAGTGTTACGATTAGTCAGAGCGCCTGTCAATCAATCACTCTGGGAAGTAGGGCTGCATGATATTGGAAAAAACTCACATTGCGATATTTTTTTTCCTGCGATATATATTGCGATATGAAAAAAAAAAAAAAAAAAAAAAAAAATCACCAGATGATTTGAACAGTTATATTTGGAAAAAAATAATCAATGATTGGGGTGATTTTGTAGGTGAATAAATCAGAATAGAAAATAAGCTAATTACAAATATAGATAAATATAATAGAAAAATTATACAAATGAAATAAACTGATTTATATTCTTCAGGCAATTAACAGTATTCAGGTACAGAATTTGAATAATCAAATGTAAGATAACACTGCCTAGTCTTCACTGTATAAATTAAATCTAATAAATCTGTGTCAAAGCTACAAAAGTAATTTTTCTCTGTTTTGTTGTTCGATTAACATTCACGACACAGAAAACCTCAGGAACATTAAACTGCTGTGAATCAATACTATCCATTTACTTTCTCAATTGTTTACCCTCACCTAAGCCATAAGCAACCGTGTTTACAAGGATACTTGCGGAGACATGCATTTGACAGTTTCGCACGTATGTGTCATTTCAAACACAAACAGACATGGAGATGAACGGAATTCAGTGTTCACGTGCATCTGCGTGGCTCTCACCGTGTCTACAACGGACGTGAGCGGTGCAACGTGACAAAATACAATAGAATCCATTATAAACAGTGATGCTGTCTACAGTGGATGCAGCGCGCGCGACAAATCCAGAGAGTAAATCTCTAGTTCTTTTTATGAAGTACTGACACAAAGTTCACATGATTTGCAACAGTCACTTTGTCGTGTCCAGTGTAGACAGCGCAGGGCAGTGCGACAGCTGTCGCGAAAACGATCAGTATAAATATAACAATCAATATACTAAACGTCGCACATCCTGCGATGTGACTATCACGATATCAATGCTGAAACGATGTATCGTGCAGCCCTACTAGGAAGGGTCAATTGGTGAACTCAATTATATTTGTTGTTGTTTCTGCTCACCACTATTGAAGTTTACAATTATGACAATGTCTGCTTCTGTAAACCCCACAAATGTGAAAAGGGTAGATTGACCTTAACTGTATGCATAACTGTGTACTACAGATTGTGGAGACACTATCAAGCATGTGTCACTGGTTGGGCTATACAAACACCCTGCTCTCTAGATACTGGCATCACCTTTTAAAACACCATTTCGGTCAACCACTAATGCTAATATTTAAAAAAACAACAGCACTACTCATAGACAACATTACTCAATAATGCATCCTATTAAAATCATTAGCCCGTCTTATAATAAGCCTTGTAGTACTACAAAGAGCATAGAGGACTATTAGCTCTTCACTTTGATGTGGAGTGCTGCGCTGGCTTTGAAGCCCGTTTTAGGAGAGACTCAAGCAGACTAATTGATGACTAATGACTCAGACTAACGGCCCTGCGTCAGGTCACCTCAGAGCCAAAATACCCAGACCGTGGGAGGAATCTGATCCAATTCTACATCAGAGACCCTCCTGAGTAAGACGATCGATTTCTGATTTACGATATGGTTTGGCGGGGGCATGGAAAGATGCTAATGTCGCATCCGTTTGTGGCTGCATTTTCTTCCAAGGGTGATAGAGAGTCGTAGATGCGTTGATGACAGGCTTTCTCAGTTATACACACACAGATTTTTTGTGTAATCCACCCCATCGCTCTCACACACATACACATATATATAAACAAACACAAACAACTGAATGAAGGAATGAATCAACGGAAGAATCAATGAATGAAGTGAAAAAAGATAAGACAGCTAGGAGGGTAAAAGGATGTATGGGCTACGAAGGAAAATGAAGGATGGGCTAGGTGTTGAAAAAAGGGGGATGGGCTTGAAAGGAAAAAAAGACACCCACACTTTTACATCAGACTGACGCACAAGCACAGACAGAGATCAGACACAAAAGGCCACATCCCCCTCCCTCTTTCTTTCTCTCTCATTTCAGACCCCCCCCTCCCCACACACCAGAAGAACATGAACGGTCTGCTGTTCTGCTGACGTGGACCCCCAGGTTTGTTGAAACATCAACAAACACGCAGAGGACGAGAAAAACACACACGCACTGAGCCAAGAATAACTCCAAACAGGCGGTTCTGTTCTGAGAATAAACAGCCGTTAAATCTTTTCTCTCTCTCTCAGACACAAACACAACCGAGAACCGACAAGTCTAAACATAAACCATAACTCAGCAACTCTGAAACACATTTTGAGGACTGGCTAGGAAAGCCAACATCATTGAGATCTGCTCACTAGAGCTGACAGCAAACACAAACCGATGAACCTTTGTGGCTCTCTCTCGATCTTCAGGATGTTCAGTAAATGCTCCAAACGCTCTGGTGAAATCCAATAAGATGAACAGGAAAACTAGGCTACAGCCTGACGGTCGTGTCACTTGAGATGTTCAACATCTCGACAATCTCATCCTCTGCTGATATCCTGACAGACAGTGCCAATGCAGCTCTCCATTTCTCAGTTGTAGTTTCTTGATAGATAAAATGTAGAATGCAGACAATGTAGTGGTCTTCCTTTAATCTTCAATGGTAATTAAAGAAGAGCACATTCCTCCTGGTCATCTTCCCTGTTCTAGGCATGTCCAACTGGGAAGAGACCCCTGGAGAAGACCCAGGACATGCTGGAGGGGTTATATCTCTTGGCTGGCCTGGGAACATCTTGGGCTCCCACAGGATGAGCTAAAGGAAGTGGCCAGGGAAAAGGACGTCATCCTTACTTAGCCTGCTGTCACCATGATCCGAGTCCTGGATAAGAGGCGGAAGATGGATGGATGGATGGATATGCAAACACAGTTAAACCTACATAAAGAGTTAGCGTTCAGGTTAGATAGAAACTTGAGAAACTGATAAAACCTCTTCTGGAGGTCGCCCAGTTGCTGTGTTCTTCGTTGCGAGTAGGTATTCCTTCTTGAATTTAACCATATCAAGCAGCAGATATGAGCTTCATGATCATGGTTACTTTTCATAAAGTTCTACACGGAACTTTATTAGCAATCGCTCACATCACCTTAAACCTCCAGCTCTAACTTGAAAATGAATGACATTTAACTGCTTTGTTCCTACAAATCGCTGTCAGTGTGAATGCTTAAAATCGTGCTGTAATAAAATATTCAGTCAGTACTTTTACCTGGTTGCACGGTATATTAATTTAGGTTGCATGGTGTTATTTTGGCACCACTAGTGCCAAATAAAGGTTTTAAAAACTTGGCCAGCTTTTTAGTACTTAGATAAACAAGTAGTCCTGACCAAAACTTATGCCACTGGTGATGTTACAGATGGATGCTCAAACACTTTGCAGACTGTAGTTCCAGTTGGTACCACTAGTGTTGCAAAAATTATAATGCATTTATGCCATGTTGTAATTCCTAGATGACATTCTGGGATGTTCTACTTGGAGCCATTCACATCTTCAGACTTCAGGATTGTGAATTTCTATGGCAACACTATTAAAGTCAAAACTCATGTAATTTAAGTAATCAATAGACAAACCACAATACAACAAGTAATATTTGTTACACAAATACCTTATTAATAAGCTTGCCATTTATTTAGCAGGACAAGATTTTACTCAACTCAGTGTTGGCTACATTAAACTGTACTGTATATCTATAATTTTTACATTATTCTTGCATTATTAAGACATTAGCAATAGTCATTTATTAAAATAAAATATTATGAAATTTTAAATATTTCCACACGACGTTGCAGTGGTCAAGCGGTACAAGTTGGAGCTCTCAAAAGATTGAGTTTACAAGTCGTAATAACGAATTCTAGTAGGACATGTAGCAATGATGTTATTGTGGTTATTGCAGTACACACTGGAGATTTACGCACCAATACCTGATTTGGTTGTGATTTAGTGACTTTGTACAGCATTATTTAATGTTGAAAATTTACGTCACACTTGGTATAACAGTTTTCCAATCCACGGGAAATTAATGTAACTAATGAAACATTTAACTTTGTCCACCTGGATCCAGTCTGGGTCTTGGCTCTTTGTTTCAGCTAATCCGGCCTAAAACACTGGGAATGTGTCCACATTGTCTGGGTCTAATTACAACAGCCCAGGAAATAATCAAATCAAACAGTTCCACCAACCCCTCGTCTAGGCTAATTGCTAATTACAAAACGTTAACCCAGCTCTAAACTGGCATTACTGATTATCTGTTGTCTGATTAGTTGTAACTATTTTCTTCTTCTATCTAGGTGTACTGGAGGCTCTATTCTCTTAACACTTGTCTCTGGTGGAGAGGGTCCTACAACATTCCATTAGATTAGTGGATTAGAGAGTTGCCAACAGATTTAAAGGCAGGTGATACACAGTTTGGGTAAATGGATAGAAGGATTACCAAAGTACTGGTTATGCTTAGACAATACTAATTTAATGAACCACTTCCTCCTTTGCAGTATGGAGCAATTTAAGGAAGTCTCTTTCCTTTTTATGAATGCTAAATATTTTAGTTGCATCCTCCGCAGTGGCATAACAAGCTCCCCGTCATGCCTCGATGGACCGAGTGACGTCCTCTACATGCACGGAGGGAGAAAAAGACCACAGCGATGTTTATGGAACACAAGAAACTCGATTTGGCGAACATCCCACTGTCTCCTCTCGTGATGCTTCAAAGAATAACACGATAGAGAAAGAAAGGTTGGGGGAAGTCAAGCTTACTGGGATAATATGCTTTCTTCCTCATTCCTTGGACTGTATTCAATGGTGTATGATAATTCCCTTGTCTAATTTCAAAAGCCCACACAGATTTATAAGTACACAGAGTTTGTGTTTACCGCCCCAAGATTTGCAAAAAAGACAACATGGCATGCAGAGGTGTACATGCACGTAGGATATAAAATAAGCGTATTGATTAAGCTTGTTGAACCCTGCACCCATCTAATTGTTGAAGGATTATCATCGCTCAAACAAAAAAGCTCTTGGATCTTTCTCCAAACCATCTCTCATCCTATCTCTCTCTCCCTCTCTCCATCCAGCCCTAAAGGCTTCAGCAAAGTGGGATGAGTCATCGACTCATTCATTCTGAAAGCTATGGACAGCAGATGCAGTGAATGAAACGTGTGTGGGAGAGAAACTGAGAGTGAATTCATACACAAATATATATTACAATATCTTTCTGCAGAGACCCCACATATTCAGATTCATCAGGTTCATTCATGAATCCCGAGCAAAACAATATTTCAACTTATTTTTTCATAAAACCATTGTCACATAAATTATCAAGTTCAATCTACTGCATTAATGATTTTAAGAACAATTTACTAGAGCCCGACCGATATGGGTTTTTCGGGGCCGATACCGATATTAGGGAGTAAAAAAAAGTCTGATACCGATATGTCGGCATGTGTATTTTATAGTACAGTACCAGTCAAAAGTTTGGACACACTTCCCATTCGTGTGTCCAAACTTTTGACTTGTACTTTATATAGGCTAGAATACAGTATATACATAAACAGAATATATATATATACACATATACAAATTTTTAGCAATGACAACTCAAATGTGGTAATCAAACACTTATAATGATGTGACAAAACATCAGTGCACTTAACAGTACACTTCACATCACTTATTATAAATAACTTTAAAACACAAATAGAACAATATATTTATATAACTTGAATCAAGAAAATAAAAAAGGTAACTGTGTAGGGCAACAAGCTACTGCCAATCCAACAGGAGCAGGTTGATGCAGAACGCACAGCTTTTCCAAATGTAAATATCTAAAATTAATAATAATAATGGATAATTTTTTTTTTTTTTCACAAATTCTGTGTTGTGTATTTTCTGGTAATCAAATGAACATGAGGATTCCTATTTAAATAGTCTTTTTGCAGCCCGATCTCACGGCAATTCGTACATATTTTACGAGGTGGCTAATTTGTACGAATTCATACGACCTCACATTTTTGCTAAATCGTACGTATTTTACGAGTTGCCAGTTCATATGAATTTGTACGAATGATCTACACCTAACCCTGCCCCTAAACCTATTCGTCACTGGGGTTTAGACAAATCGTACAAAATTGTACGAGTGAGGTCGTAGGAATTCGTACGAACTAGCCACCTTGTAAAATATGTACGAATTGGTCGTGAGATAGCGTTGTCTTTTTGCAGTTTAATATTCACAGACACTAGTCTATATCACGATTTGATTTATGTGTACTGACCTGTTTTTATTTATTCATCAAAAATATGACAGATTCCGTGAAAATCTGCGTTATACAGTAAATTCTGTTTTTATGACTGGATACCGTGCTTCCGTCCGCATTTTCTGCATCGTGGAAGTCATAGGGGCCTACTAACGTAGCAAACGAGTATGATAAGCTCATTGTGAGAGTAAAGGACGGGGACATTATGTACTTTATAGCACTGAGTCTCACCAACTAGGTGACAACGTAGCGTTAAATCACCATTCAACAGACTCAAGCCACCACCGCACTGCCATCTATTGGACTGCAGAGAGATACTAAATTTTCAGTCTGCTACGTTACTCACTGTACTGTGATGTGACCGATGTGATAAGCATGAGTTCTGGGCCGCGGCGTGGCTGATATAAACACAAGCATTGACTCAGTGGCCGCGATCAGCACTGGTGTGCCGCAGACCCGTGCAGTGATGCGCAGATCAGCTCTAACTTCTGCTGTTAAAAATGAACCATCCATTCATCATCACGCAAAACTAAGAATTAGAATTTTAATGTGACGATCAAATATAGGTGTGGGTGGGTGGCGGGCGGATAATTTGAAGCAGCGGACTCGGGTGAAGTTTGAGCTAATCCGCGCATCTCTACACCACAGTCAGTGACATGGGTCACCAGTAGCAAACAATGGAGCGCTCTCTGCTGGACAAAGTAAGTAATTACACCATAAGCATTTGATCTGCGTAATAGCAGTGCTCACCGTTTACTCAGGAAAAAGGTCTGTATTCTCTGTAAAAAAAAAAAAAAAATTCATATTGGCGGCATATTCGCCAATACCGATATATCTGCGACAAAACGATATATCGGTCGGGCTCTACAATTTACACAATTCTTTTGCGTTTCATGAATAAGGACCATTGAACACATTACACATTAATATTGGCCAATACTAGTTTAGTGTAGCTTTTTTCTTCATCAGTAATCTGAAGGTTTGGTCTGTTGCTACTTCTGTTTAATCACACTTTTAATTATTTGCTTTAGTTAGTTCTATTAGCCTGATATTGGAAGCAGCGTACATAAATATTTTGCTATCTGATTTATGTTTGACACATGTAGTGTATCACGTCTAAAGCACGCGCAACACTATATTACAGCATCCATTGTGAACAAATATAGTGCTTGTTTGTTGTTTCCTGAGAAATATTTTTTATTACATAGCTCTCTGAGACACTTGATTCTGACTGGTCAATTGCGGCCTCCTCTGGGGTCAAATATTTTTATATAATGGCCATTTAACTATAATTGGCCGCTGTTCCAGGCTACTCATCTTCTGCTGTGGTAGATTCAGGTGTTATATCACTCCAGGGTCCTTTTAATTTCATAAAATATTCAACTCAAATGAATTCAATTTTAGTCAGTTTATATATGGGTGCATCCCTAGTGCATCACTGTCTCTGTGTGCAAAGCATGTTCACACTGTCATGCTCTTTAATGTCAACCCAAAGGTAAACTATAATTTAGTTTGGTCTCAAATGAGCGTGAAACAAAGACTAACATGTTCTTTGATGTTAACCTATAGGCAAACAATAGTTCTGTTTAGTCTCAAATGAGTAATTTTGCCTTTTTATGCTTCGTGGGAGGGAGAAGAGCTCTACACACAGTTCATTGCTGATGGAATAAAGCCGCACTGTGTATCTGAACATGGTGACATTAGTAAGGGCTTCTCTGGATGGATGAATAGATCGGGTCACAGTACTCAGAGCTCACCGCTGGCTTCAGTCGCAATCCGAGCTGCCCCGGTGAGTAACTCCTTATAAATACACCCACACAAATGTCCACTCACAGGAAATGTTCTTACCCACACACACATAAATGCACTATAATGCCTTCCAAAAAACATAAGACAGTGGACGTCTGTGCCAACGCACACATCAGACAGCAGACACAACCATAAACACAACTGCTCTACCACAGTCTGTTCGAAGTATTTCATTTTTAGCTGTTAAAAATACAGTCCTACTGGCCTCACAACCCTTACCAAATACTGCAGCTGTACCATGGTACACTATCGAAGCCTATTTATGCTACATCATGCTTTAGTAAATCAATATTATGTCATAAAAAGTCAGAATTCTGACAATGTTAATTATGAGATACCAAGTCATAATTATGAGATAAAAAGTCACAATTATGACAATTATAATTATGAAATAAAAAGATATTGTTGCAACCTTACAATTACATAATTACAATTACACAAAAGTCAGTTATGATGAGTGAAATTACAAGTTACTAGTCATAATTATGAGAAGTCAATTATGACATACTAAATCACAATTACGAAATATCACTTTTACGACAAGTCAAAATTAACAAGTTGAAACTTACAAAAAGTCAGTTATGACAACTTAAAATATGATAAAATATGACAAAAAATATGACTCTCTCATAATTATGTTTTTTTTGCCCCATAATTTGCTCTTTTTTTCAAATGTATCTTTTTACCTTTAGCATGTCGAAATTTTGACTTATGTCATGATTATCATTTACCAAAGAATGACTGGGCTGACTGGACTGATGACATCTGATTGTAATATGTTAATCTATGGAGGTTGATAATCCAATTATTACTACTGCTCATACTTGAGTATTAAATTTCCATCTGCAATTTGCAATTTATACTACAACTAAGAATGATTTCTTCAAAGAACAACATTAAATTATCATTGCAAAAACCAAGGCACTGTATTAACAAGGGGCAGTCGTGACCTAATGGATAGAGAGTTGGCCTTGTAACCCGAAGGTCGTGGGTTCGAGTCTCAGGTCCGGCAGGGATTGTAGGTGAGGGGAGTGAATAACCAGCACTCTCTCCACCCTCAATACCATGACTGAGGTGAGACACTTGAGCAAGGCACCGAACCCCCAACTGCTCCCCGGGCGCCGCAGCATTGAGACACCCCTCGCTGCAGACTGTAGCGCGGTGACGTCAGGTATCTACGTCAGGTATGTGTTTACCGCGCATGCGCAAAGTGACGTATGGTATGTCTACATTACCATGCATTGCCTGTGTAATTTATGCGTAAGGACGTGAACATCGTCACATTAAAACGCATGCGCATATTTAACAGAATACTCCAATAAAATGTAAAAGTATTAAAGAACGCTAAGGTGGAAAAAAAAATAAAACAGTAAAATGTAATACAGCACATATCCATGATTTTAACCATGTCTCATCTAAGGTAAAATTATACAGAATTACAGAGTGTATTCTGTAATATCTATGTTGTATTTTATTTACAATTTATTAACATTCTGTTGCACTTCACTGTGTATATTGTAATATTGCACTTTAATGACACCTTATATATTTCTTGTGATAGTCAACATTACAAAAGATAGAAAACAGCCGTTAGCTCTAGTGGCGCAGATGGTAAAAGTACGTTATTCACATTTTGACGCGATCGACTCGGGTCCGAATCCGCCTTCTGGCGAAGTTTTTTTTCTCCCTTTTCAAAATTTCAAATCACATCAGAAAAGCATTTATTTTCAATAAAAATGAAGGAAATAATCAAAAAATTGTGAGGGAGGGCTTCATTGTCCCAATAAGGTGGCATCCATTTAATAATTTGAATTAAAATTATAATTTACACTCAAGTTATTAATGCATACTGTTTTACAATGTACTACAATACTGAGGTGCAGATAATAGCCATTTGCAATAAATAGTATAAATAGCAGAAAACTCTGCTATTTTAACAGTGTAAATAGAATCTATAGCTATTTTCACTTAGTGCAAATAGCCGCTGCCTTTCTTATTTTTAAACTTTGCTCTGTCATGGTTCTTGTTTATTTATTTTGCATAATTTTAGACATTTTTCTTTTGCTTTGGCAATTCTGCATGTGAAATATTTAAGCCAATAAAGTTGTTTTAAGTTCAATTGACTACATACAGTATATTTTCAGTGTCTGCATCCCATTTTATGCATGGTGCCTCTAAAAAACCAAACTGATAACAGTGATCTTTTTTTTATTTCAAAGAACAAAACAGAAAATATAACTGTATATACAAATATAGATTAAGACTATAGACTATAGACATGACACATGAGAAAGAGAAAAATTGTATCTACTGAATCTACAATTTCATCACTGATAAAACAATCAACTGAGTTAAAGTAGCCTTCAAATTATTTGAATGAATAAACCCACACAGGACTCCCTCCGCTATTCCTACATACCCAGGTGGGCAGTCTTTAAATATCTCACTGCACAGTAGGCACTGGGTCATTGAGTACGGCACCCAGAACTCCTGTCTGTATGCACTCCAGTTCACGACACCTAATTTACATAAAAGAACAAACAATATTAAAGCAATATTAAATCATTTTGAAGAAAGGCAAAAGAGTCATACTAGGAAAATATTTTAAATGTATTTTTAAATATATTATAGAATGGTGTTAGAAAAAGAATGTTATTTGCTTTGTCTGTAAAGTACCTAAGAGATTTAATTTATAATCAGCATTAACATCAAACTAAATTAAAAAAGTTTGTCAAGTGGCTTGAGCTTGAGAAAGCATAGCCTGAAAGTTTGAATTTTTTAAATTTGAAAGTTTTACAGTTGAGGGCAATACAGTCTATCAGGGGGAAAAAAACAGATAGTTGAGAGGAGACAGAAAGATGAGAAGAGAGAGAGACACAGATACTTTTTACAGTACTCACTACATGTTAAGGAAATAAAGAACTTACTGTCTAGCCACATGAAAATTTCTTCTCTGAATTCCCCTCACCACTGATAATGTCCTCAAAACTATATGAACATGAAGGTAAATTTAAGAGGTAATATCTCATAATAAGAAGCCATTTGGTTAACACTATTTAATGTATTAATTAACATGAACTTACAATGAACAATACATTTGTTTCAGTATTTATTAATTTTTGATAATGTTAGATATTGACAAATATGAGAAACATTATATATATATATATATATATATATATATATATATATATATATATATAAAATTTTATTTTATTTTTATTTTTTTCCAATGCATGCAATTCATTTATATTTAATTTATATTAATATAAATATTTCTGCTCTATTTTAATACATCTTTAAAGGTTCATTTTAGGCGAAATAAGACTTTTAAAGACCAGCAGAATCCCTGTCACTAATAATAACACATATAAAACATGTCATAAATGTTTGAAATCACACACAATGACACTCTCTATGATGACCAAAGCATCCTTACAACTAAAGCCACTAACACAAACGGACATTTTTAAGAAAACAAAATTAAGTAAATGTTCTTTGACTTACTGCCACCGACCCCAACCACCATACCTTTCGAACATCCGGAAGTGAATGAACCATTATTGAACCTGCGTATTTACGGTAAATACATAACGTACGTACGTGACGTCACCGCGCTACTGCGCATGCGTTTTATAGACATACCATACGTCACTTTACGCATGCGCGGTAAACACATACGTGACGTAGGTACCTGATGTCACCGCGCTACAGTCTGCAGCGAGGAGGACTTGGCAGCATTGGCTGCCCAGTGCCCACTGCTCCGGGTGTGTGTTCACTACTGTGTGCATGCACTTGGATGGGTTAAATGCAGAGCACAAATTCCAGGTATGGGTCACCATACTTGACCACACACCACTTCCCTTTCCCCCTTTGCCTTTCCCCTAACAAAAAAGGATGGTAATACAATGGTATTTTTATGGTTGTTCAGACAGTTTGGAGAGAAATGTTTAAAAAAAAAAAACATACTGAATATACAAGTTGTCTGCATCTTGTCCAGGAGACAGACCAAACCTGAGCAGTGTTGCCTTGTATCTGATATCAATGCAGCAGGTCCTACGATAGCTACTCTAATCAGTCAAAACATCACAAGCTAAAAAAATTACAAACAAATGTACTAAAGGCAAGTGACGCACAAGCATACAGTGAGTCAACAGTAAAGTGGGTGACGTCACCTGGAGTATGCGATCAGAAAATGACTGCCCGCACTTTGACGTCTGAATGTCAGAATGGAACACACACCAAGTGCCAGATGTGGCTTATCGCAAATGGCGTCGCAGGGAGAGCAAGTACTCGTGATGAAAGATGAAGAGAATAACAGAACATTGAAGAAGTCAAGGGAAAAAAAAGTCAATTCACCCTACAATGCTAGAGTGTTGTGCGAGGAACTTTCTCTATGGTTACTAAAGTGTTCCAGGTGGTTGCTAGACAATTGCTTACTGGCACAAGCCAAAAGAGTCAAACTCTAAGTCTCCATGATATTCTGATGCCAGTTGCACTAAACCCCTTAAATTAAGAAAACTCTTTATTTGTCTAAGTTATTTTGTGCATCTGGATCCTGGTGTTTAGATATGGATCAGTTCCTTCATTACAAGTCTTTCTTTTTTCTTGTCATCCACTAGGCATCCAAAAGTCATTTCAGAAGTATTTTTTTTTATAGGAACCCAACTCAGAAAGGTGTTATACTGTAGAAAAGAACCCAGTTCTCTTTGCATTCACAGTCACACTGTCCCTGACCTTCCCAATCACTCTGTTGTTTTGAATAAAAGAGAAAGATGTTTTACGCAATTTGTGCTTGACGATGGAATTTAGCTATAGCTGCACTGTATAATATGTCAAATGTCAAATAAAGGTAACCTGGAGCGATTTGTTTCCTATGCACAATACAGTATACCAGTAAGCAAACCACACTCAGAAACACCTCCCGAGTCAATTCTGAACATTTAACAAATTGTAGGCAACATTCTTGCAAACCACTCTAAGACCCCTGAAAGTAAGTGTGAGAACATCACGTGTGCGCTGAAATGCGCTCCTGCTGTAATAGTGAGCCTACTGAACATCTGAACAAACAGTCAAACAGATGGATGCCTGTTCTTTGAGATACAGCCCACATTTGATGCTTAGAAAACATTAACAAAAAGAAAAGTGGTGGTGAAGAAAACTAATATTTATTACAAGACTGTTGTCCATAAGTCCAGTTAGTCAGACAGCAAAGTAACGTCAGTAACTGGAAACTCATGGCTAACATCCTACATGAGTAATCAAGACACGAAAACACAAACAAATAAGTGTGCACAAATCAACGTGATGGCATTTACAGGCTGAACATCAATATCTACATCTAGGGTGGCGAACGTTCAAAGAAACGTTAAGGCTGTGATGTTAAAGGGCTGTGTTAACAAGTTTCACCACTCTGATGTCATTCTCAACCACAGCCCACCCCCGGAGGTCTGGGATATCTTAAGTTCACTCTTCCCATCTTAACACTGCTTCTTCATATTAAACAGACAGTTCTGAAGCTCCGTAGTGTGTGTGTGTGTGTGTGTGTGTGTGTGTGTTTATGTACTTCCAGCTTCATGAATGAATTCAGAAATAGAACAAACGCCCATCTGGACTGAAAAAGAAATCAGGAAGAGAGGGACAAACCAGTTCCCTCTGGGTTATCCTGCGGATTTTAGCATTACCTCCGGCTCACTCTAAGGTTAGGGGTTAAATACACAAACACACACACTCTTCCCTCGGCTCCCGCAATGGTGAGTCATCACTCCATTCACGTCACTGACAGACAACAGCTTCCAGTGACAGACCAGTGCACAGCAGCCCCACTCGCTCTCACGCTACTCTTCCTCATCAACTCCTTCCTCTCAGAGAGTGGTGAAGCTTGCGTCTAAATTTAGTGACTCTGGCCTTTATATCTATATCACTATATCTATATATATACTGTGTATATATATATATATATATATATATATAAACAAACATGTTTAGTTCTGTAAAGCAAAAAGACAAAAGATTGTGATTAGTGATTCACTCAGCAGATGATAAAAAATGAAATTTTAAAATATTTTTCACACCTTTCCATGCCATTACACTGAATGAGAATTGGAGCTTTCAAAACACAAATAGGAACCAATTTACTTATTCAGGAACTTATTACTTATTCATTAAAGAAACATTTGGACAGGTTCAATCAACTCAAAAAATATAAAAAATAAATAAATAAGACACACATCTTGCTCATAAGAATATTTTGTTAATGAACTGGACATAGGCGATGCCCCAGTACCAATTGCTTGGAAAAAAGTGACCAGTACATTCTTTTTTTGTGTTCAACAAAAGAACATATTTGGAACCACATGAGGGTAAGTAAATGATGACAGAACGTTGCCACCATGTAATCATAAATTCATGCATTTTATAGATCTAACGTGAGCGATTCTTCCAAACATAGATTATTATTTTATTTTTTTTTTTCTCATCAAAATGTCATAACTCGATGTTCCAGTGAAAAATACAGGTGTCTCACTGGTGATGTATGCCAGACTTCTGGCGTTTAGTCTGCTAAACCCACAACCACAAAATTGACTGCAAACTCACACGATCATTTTTGGTGCGCTGCACTTCCACCCCCCCACAGGGATCAAGATCCACCCTCCATAGTTTCCCCAAATCCTGTGGTGAGTAGTTTGGCACTTCTGCTTTAATCTTAATACAGCATTTGGATGGATGATCACCTGAGTGTCGCTCATTGATAAGAGATAAGCTAACAAAGCTCTAGTCATAAATGCAAAAGAAAAAAAAATGATGCCCTTAGGTTTTCAGATTTCCATTTGGGTTTTCAGTTAAATGCTAAAGCTGGATGATAACATCAATCTCATTTCAATGCAGCTGACTGCTTACTTTCACAAGTTAAAATCCTTGCCAAGCTAATCAGGCCAGCTAGGAGCAGAACAATCAGGCTTACCGCATACAATGAGCTGGATGCTATTGTTTTTCTAATCAATAGCTTCCCAAGGGCACAGTAATCTTTCAATTACAGTCACACTCCACTTCTTCCTATTGCAGCAACTGCCAATCAGGGAGGTTGGCAGTTCGTAGCGTGTTCGCACCGTCCCACACAATGGCTGCAGACAAAAAGCGCTCTTCGCAAGCTGAGAGGGGGTGTAAGACATCTCATTGCAACCCTGCCGAGACCCACCAAACACTAGCTGACTGTTGTGACTGAGCTTCCAACACATATGGCAATTAGACCCAACACTGGATGGCTCTCTTAGTGAATGAGGATGTGTTGATTCAGACCGGGGGATCTGCTAGGAGTCATGATGTAGTCGTGTCGAAAGTGAGTTCAGTGGAAGGATTCTACTGTAGTTCAATAAAATATAAAATACTTGAGAAGAACACAGTGTTTCAGGACCTCGACCCAACCAGGACTGCTGCAACAAGTTTCCTGAATCAAGTACTTTGTCTGTCCTCAATGAAAGCATAATGTTGAGATTTGACTGTCAAAGGGCTAACAGGACAATGCAACACACACACACAAAAATATTTGATTTATAGAGTGATTCTTTTTTATATCATGCCAACAAAAATAGAACCGGAAAAAATCAAGACATCTAGATGCATGATGTTACTGACTCTCATGGCTAATTACAACAAAAAAAATTAAAGTCAATACTGCACTTTGTTATTCATCTAGTTAGTGGCTAACGAATTGTTCTCCTCACACATTTTACAGAAAACAGCTTACTTCTGCATGGCAAAACAAGGTCGATAGATGTGTATCATGTTAGATTCACTGGTTGCACTCCGTGTCACTGTGCTTGTGAAAAAAAATGAAACTCAACCTTGTTGCATTGGTCTCGATCACTCATGTTGCCACAAAAAACTCTTACTGAAAATTAAGCACTTCTAGATGTTTGGATGCTCCAAATCATTCTCAGGGTCATAAACCTGGACCTAATAAAGTCTTTTTATATCATTTATAATTATATTTTTTATTTTACTCTACCAAAATAGAAAATTCTAGTTGTATTTCATAAAAATCTAAACACTAGATTAAAGAGGAAAATTACAGGATAGCTTACATTGTAGAGGAGGCATTTAGGGACACTGGGTGTTATTTATGAAAAGAAAGAAATTTTACCCTCAAGATCTAGGAACAAGGAGACTCAAATCTCTCTAATCAATTAGAAGGATTTACAGGTATTAATCAGCACTTTAACTGCAGTCAATTACAGGATAAGTGTCAGACTGGTAATTACAATCATCTAAACTTGTGATTTGGCAATTAAACGCCACTTGTTCGTAGACTAACGTAATTATGGGTTAAATAACACAGAACTTAAGAAAAAAAACATACCTGTGATACACTGAAACTGACCATCATCTCGCTGGATCGTGAAGGCCTCTCCTGGGTTTACCTGCACCAAGATTACCTGAAGAAAGCAAGAAAGATGCTGTTAGAGGAAACCAGCCTATTCAGACCACTTCAAAATGCTTAGCTCAACACAGTCCCTTATTTCATAAAAACTGCTGGATGAAAGCTAACACTGCAGTGAATAAAGATAAACTGTAGTGATTTGAATGGCCCAACCTGTGAGGGCTCCATGAATAAAATTCTAACAGGACTAAACTTCCTTCTCCCCTTATCTTGACCTCATCTAACGTCAGCACAGTGCTCCACGTGGCTCAGTTTTATTCCAGGCTAATATATCTAGTGTAAAAGCAGCCATCATTCAGCCAGGCACAAACGCTTCTATTACCCTCATTTTCTCATTGCTATACATAACTGACACGCAAATAGATGAAAACGTACACATTCACTTCTGAGGGCAGCAGAAAATGGAAACGTTATTTACTGCTATGACAAAAACGCTCTGATTCCAAGAAAAAATAAAGGGAAAAACAGGAATATACACACATACATACATACTAGCCATGTGGTGGCGGCAATGTGCTGCACATTCAAAGTTTTCCTTTTTTTTTGTTGTTTTTTTTTTTTTTAAACAAGAACAAAAAAGGATGTTTGTGTTTCCTTTGAGATCTGAGAATCAATAGAAATGTCATCAAAATGGATTTGTTATTGTCTTTGTGGCACTCTAAACTCCTCCAGTTTTCTGATCAATGACTGCGGCTCAGGGGAATCACGTGTGAATCTGACACAGCTGAATCGTGAAACAGCACAACCAATTTCAGTCATAGTTTTAGCAATATCATCCACTCATAAAAGGCACAAATTTTTGTCGAAAGAAAAGTTGGAATTTAAATAACAAAAACAAATTCACGATCTTTTGAACTCTCTCGTAACATCGTAGAATATCATTGACAATAAAATGATAAAAACAGAAATAGCAAGACCTGGGCTCTTTGCACTTAAGCAACTAGACTTTAACCTGTATAAATATCCTGACAACATTAAACCAACACACCAGCAACCACTCAGAACAACTTAAAGTGCGGGTATACACACAGCATCTTTATTGCTTGTTTTCGCTAGTCTGTGAGCATCACTCATTACCAGTGCTGACGCTGTAATGTTATTGGTAGACTGCACATCTGGTTATATCTTTAGATAATGAGATCACAGATGATATAGATTACTGGTAAAAGATATTGAACTAATTTGGCTATGAATTAGTTTTCATTTTGCTAACAACTAACATTCTGTGGAGGGAGAGTGTTGTCACTACTGCTCAGTCCATTAAATCATTAACCACATGAATGATCTACCAATCTACAAAAATAAACACATACTGCTAAAAATTTCTAAAACCTCAATTCGAGTCTTCTTGTCCCTCATACTGAACATGCACTTGAAGCTGTTTTAATATAAAAGCAGCGGTGCTAAACTGCTCATTAACCAGACAAAATCAGAGTACGAATTAAATTCACTAAGACTGCCAACCATTAGTTTTACACATCTCTTTTTATATCCATGTTTATAGATACGGAAAAATTACTCAAGAAGGGTGACGTGTGAGTTCCGCTGACAAATTATTCGCTCTTTACTCAAACTTTTCTCAAATTTGCTGGACACGCCCACACACGGTCGCTCGTGATGCAAGAAGTTGCCAGTTCTCCTTAAAAATAAATTAAATCAATGGCATTAGTTTTGTTGGAAGTTGCTACATGTGTGGACTGGCTATAAAAGCACCCTGGCAAAAACTCTAGTAACATAGGCAAGCACCACTCACATTCTCTTCAAAAATGTACCAATTTAGTCAACAACGCTTTAGCTGTTTTCATCCCATCAAAGTATGTGCACTAAGTTCCAAATCTGTGCTCTAAATTGTTTATTGGTAATATGTCTGCCAAGTAATTAAATGTGAAAATAAACAATCAACTGAATTCAGGAAACTTTCACACCACCAAAATCATTTTCTAAACGACAGACTTCTACAATACCACAGAACAAAGAAGGGCAAAGCAGGACTCCACCGTTCAATAGACAGGATGCAAATCTCTGATATTAGATTACAAGGATGAATGATGATGAAGTGGAGAGGACCACATCACTGGATGTGACGTCCAAACCCACGTCACTCGCATGGGTCTGAAATGAGATGGAGAGGCAGGTTCAGCGCTCATCAGAGTACCACTTGTTCCATGAAATCGCTCTGAGTCAGTCTTCCATTGAGCTTTTGTTAAGGCACTATTGATGACACATCTGTCTCGGAGACGAACGGGAGCGCTGATCTATTTCAGTAGAGCAGGGGTCCTGATCTGAAAGCCTCCAGCAGGAAGTCATCTGACTGGCTGATTTTAAAACATATGCCACCTTGTTCAGCTCTCTCTAGTCTTTGGCTAAAGGTCTCAATGTTTGTGCCTTCCTCATGAGAGGATATGGAATGGGGTGAGTCACATCAAAGGTGTGGATGAACCATGATAAATGTCATACCGAGACTGAGAAATGCACTCTGATATCAGTCAATAGGTAGAATAAACACAAGGAAAGTGTAGAGTCCTAAAAATGTCATAGTATTTAAAAATATCCTTTTCAATAAAATCAGGTATTCTAGCATACAGATTATTAAAGAGTTTGAGCATTTTGTTACACCAGTGTCAGTTTTAAGTCATTGTGAATGTGTTCTCAAAAGATTTGACCTCTTAAAAAAAACAAAACTGGAGCCAAAATAGCGCAAATAATGTGCCATGCCAAGAACAACAGGAACATGCGATTCTCGCCTCAGCCGAGGGTTAAGAACTGACAGTCCTTCCGGAGGTAAAAACCAACTGAACGAAAGGACCTCAACCCCAGCCACAAATCAACATTGACCAGCTTTTGTACATCTCATTCTCATCTAAAAGCCAAGAGCAGCAGTCTTCAGAACAATGAAAAGAAGTCTATCAGAAGAGAATATTTATCTACTCAATAGAGACAAACACAAATGAATTTCAGCCTCTAAGCCTAACCTAAAAAAAAAAAATAAGCACAGTGTGCTTTTCAAAGAAAATAAATTTGGTAGCAAGTACAATTTATTTACCTCAGACTTGTGGTGGAAGTCACAATTATAGCGCCTGAACTCCCACGGCTTGGGGCTCCAACTGCGGGTCTCCCCTAACACAGCCATCCTCTGTACTTCCGTCTCACTCTCTGTTCCCATTCATGAGTGCCACTGAGACACACCAGCTATCCCTTGACTGCTGCACACACAAACACTCATACGAGCGTGTTCTCGCTTGGTCACAAGCGCAGCGGCAAAGAGCGATGCATGAGCAACAGCACACGCAACGATGGGGGTGGCTGAGGGAGGTCTTATTGAATTAGGTTCAAGCAGCTACATGCTGTTGCGTTCACGTTCACATGCGTGTGCGCGCGCGCGCGAGCGAGCTCACAATTACTCCTTCTGCTCTGCCTTGCTCACTCCTTTGTTCTGTAACACAGCTGGTTATCCTTGTTCCCCACTCTCTCTGATACAACTCTCATATACTGCATTACTGACACATTCTCCAGGTCCCTCTCCTATGCCAGCATGCAGTTTTCAGACAAAGCAATGTGTGTTTACACACGTATATGTGTGAAAAAATACTGAATCTTCACTTACTGTAGCCCGCATCTCCCTCTCATCCAGCCACAGCTGCTTCAACAGGCTGGCCGATATTTTAAGGTATCTGGTACCCTCCCCCTGTGCTCCGGGGGTCCGAGCCACCCTTCTCCGGCTTCACCCGGTGCTCATGAGATTGGAAGGGCTGCGCGGTGTGTTCGACACATGGGGGCCTGTGTGAACTCTTCACCCCCCTAAGCAATGCGAGAGGAAGGGATAGAGGTCTCGCCTAAGTTCGCTAGCTGGAAGCCGTTCACAAGATAACAGGAGCGAAGCCCATGTTTGTGCTCTCCCTTTCTCTTTTTTTAAATCTCTCCTCCTGCTCTCTCTCTCTGCAGTAGATGGATGACTCTCTCTCCCTCTTCTCTCTCTTTCTGGCTCCAACTCTGCTTCACTACCACCGCCAGTCTCCACGGCAACCCCTTCAACAAATAAGCCCTGGCAATGTCCGCAGCGCGCCACCAATGAGGAGGACAGCTAATCGCCCGTGTTCTGCTCACAGGGGGAGGAGGAGAACGAAAAGGAGCGAGGGAGGAAGACCATGGACGAGTGGATGCAATTGCTCTTTCCTTTGAGGGTTTGTAAGTCTCACCTCTCCCTCTGTGCCACACTGGCATTGACTCGTGACTGTTCTGTGGCGAGCGTATGTGTGTGAAAGCGAGTGAATATGGATGGCGTCCAGACTTTACAACACCTTCAGGTAGTGCCAAGTACTGTACTGGCATGGATCCAGCAATTAAAAACACGGATGGGGTCCTCAAGTTATCCTCGGCTCCTTTGTTCTACATTTTGCTTTGGTGACGACAATAGTGAGGGGGCACAAAGCAACACGCGCTCATTCACCGACAGACACTCACGCACATCCTCCCTCCCCCTCTAGAAAGAATCAGTCGTTCTTCCTATTCTCCATTCACAGAGAGACGCTGCTTCTATTAATACCATGATCGATGTACAAGGAGATGAAGTTGGGGTAGTGCAACAGCTTCTTTGGTGTGGAGGAGCACCTCAGCCCTCACCTCTATTACAGCAGTGTGTATTGGTCCTCTCGCAGGACAAGACAGCATGGAAAGAGAGGTGTGAAACATAAATAGGAGTGACAGCCCTGGATAATATGAACCTACCTGTTTCCTTTCGAAAAAGATCAATTAAGCTTGTCTTTCATAATCTTCAACAAAGAAGGGAGGTAAAAGAAGGCTCAAGTTTCTTTGACATTTCTCAAACTACAAAAAACAGTACTTCTTAGACTAGAACTTCCTCTTATAATGGGAACGCCCAAAGGCAGTTTGCAGTCTTTTATGCAGCACAGATCCCGAAGATACTTGTTGAGTTCTCAAATACTCTACCTGCATGTTACAGTCAAAACCAGACTAGCCCAACTAGAGGATTGTTTTCTGTAAGCTCTAAGAAATAGGGATGTGCAAAATCACATCTTGAAAAATTATAGTTATAATTGGATAGTTGATAGGTTGCTTGAACAGCTAGTTGGTTAAGGAAACCCTGTATAATTTACCTAGTTTAAAACCAATTTAGCAGACCCTGTTCACATGTGTCCTTGACAAATATTCAACAACATATATCCTAAATAACTAAGCTTAAAGTGTCCCTATTATGGGTAATGAAAGGATCAAATTTTGGTTTTGGGAGTCCCCAACAACAGGTTGACATGCATGCAAGGTGAAAAAAAAAACACTTTCATTTTCCTTTGTGTGACGCTAAACTGCGGTGATTGGTCCGATTGGTCTCATTTTCATTCCATCATGCCTGCAATGCCTGATAAAGCAGCGTTTGTGAGCACAACAACTCCAAAAGCGGCAACTAGTGGCAAAGAATGAATTAGCATTTTCATTTGGACCAGCGCGAAAAGACCACAAGTGGGCGGGCAATATGCTAATGTTTCATGTTGACGTCCAAATGAAACGTCTTGGGATTCGTTTTAAAAACGACTCGTTTCAATGATTCAGAGTCGACTCTTTATTTCGACAGACAATAGGGTAAACGTACCTATTAAGCTCACGTACCCATTAAGCACACTTCCATTTTTGAGATCAGATTATAAAAAGAAAAAATAATTTATTATCCTACTTGATGTCTTAACCAATTGATGTGTTTGTTACTATATACTTCCTATAATTTCAAGTCAATCGGATCATTACACACTGAGATATGGGTCTCCATGTGTTCACACTGTCTGGTGGCCATTTTGAAAGCTGTCTAAAAACTTTCACCAAAAGAGGAGCCCCTTAAATGTGCGTTTTTTAGATGTTTAAGCCTTTATTTTGGGTAAGTTTCACTACTTATTGTAAAATTAAGAGATTAATGTTCAAACTTTTGCATATTATAACCTGGAACATGGATGTGGGAAATAATTACATTAGATCCAAAAGATAGTTTTAGCAACATAGCGCAGATGCTACAGAACACAGTTAGCTGACTAGCTGTATAAGATTGTGTGCTACGCTAACATATTACTTCACAGGCATTACTGGCTTGTACTTTTACATCCATAATATTATAAATTGACAGTTTATTGCTGGTCTGTGGTTTTACAGTGCTGTAATTTTGAAAGATTTCATATTTTGAGGTGAGTTTAAAGGGTGCACTACTATGAAAAATCACAGCTTCAGTGTGACATCAATAAGAAAAAGTATCATTTCAGAGATATTGTTAATAATAGTTGTTCATATTATGTTCATATTATGTATGAACTTAATACATGACCTAGACTATTTAGCAAAAATCCTGTCATTTTAATATTACATGAAATTTATTAAAAATTGTTGCTGCTCCAATTCAGCTCGTTGTGCTCTTTTTAAGCTCTTCTACATTGAATGTCTATGTAAATACTTCATAATCAGACTTTAAATATTAACTGAAGGTTGTCACTTTAAGTTAAGTTAATCGATTTTCTATGGATTCTGTCAACTCAAATCTGCAGACTGGCTCTGATCTTTGGCAACTAGGATAAACTTCTCCATTCGTGTAGTGTATTCCAGCCATAAGAGACTATAGATAAGACTATAGATAAGCTGCCATCCATTTAAAAAGAGGTTTCATAATGAGGCTAGTTTCTGTGTTCATCCCCACGAATGAAATGTTTTATTGGTTTGTTTTATTTGATTTTTGAATATGTGTTACTTAGCTGAACGTGGACTAGTCTAGATGCTGCAATGTGCTTAAATGACACTTCATTATGAATATATAACTGATCAAATTGAATGCCTTGTTGCTTGATTTTAGTGTTCTGTTTTTTTTGTGTGATTGACTTTGTACCTTCAAAAAAATATATTTTTACAGTTATTCTAAGCAAGAATTTTTAATGGGAACAGGGGTGTGCTTAAAGGGTACAAAAATGTACCCATTAAGCACAGCCAGACTTTTTGAATTTAATGATGTATATCTTAATTGAAATGCTTTTGTCATTTAAAATAAAATTAAATATTTTTTGTGTGAGAGATTAACATTTTATTTTAACTTTTTGTACTGAAACCAATATCTTGTGCACTAAAAATGTCTCATTGTAGATTTTGGCGAACTTAATAGGTACGCTTACCCTAACTTTATATAGAGTGCACTTTCAGATTTAAAATTTTGCAGGACGTTTCATTCACTTAGATCACTGCATGAAAGGTAATTTTCACAAATTCATAATAAGGGCACTTTAAAATTTATCATAGTCCTCACAAAAAAAACTAAGATCTATAGATTGGGCATAAATGAAATGGCTCAGTGAAGGCGATGTGAAGTTCTAAAGTAATTGTCTCGAAATTGATTATTTGCGCCTAATTTACTCTAATGCTGTGGAATGTCACGACGATGCTGCTACATTTGCATTGTGAAGTTGTCAAGTCATGATGCACCTTTGCTGGCACAGATAACTTGGTAAAAGCATCTCCACACATATAGGCATCATCGCTAAAATATTCAAGCTAAATTAAATAGTCATTCATCCTGATTTATCCTAATACTAAAAGTTGTTCATCTGTTTATTTTGTATCTGTACATATTCAAGCAAACTAGAAGCCAATTTCTTTAATATGTGTAGACTATAAATCGGGGCAGTAAAATGTCAGAGATAAGAGATTTAGTATCCAGGTGGTAGAGTGACAATGATTTGCACGAGCAAAGATTAGCGATGGGAACATTGTTTCTCTAATGCGTCATGGCCAGGCTGAACTTGCCGGGTTTAGGCACAAGGCCATCAGGAGGTGGGGGGGAAGCGAGAGTGATTAGCAAACACAGCTACAGTGGTTAGTGCTGGCTTTATTACCCTGGAGATGGGCCAGTGGTGCCTTTGCGTTCACGGCTGTTAGCAACTGACGTCTGTGCTTCTCCGATGAGTCAGGGCTCAGGTTCCTCACTATTTGTTCCTCTTTAATTGTTTACCGTGTGGCAACGTGGCACTGCAGCTGAGCTGACACGAAACAGAAATATGTGATGTTGAAGAAGAGCCTCCGGATGTCAGTGCCATGCAGAAAAGAGCAAGAACCATAAAGACATGGGCTCAAATAGCCTCAGGTAAATGACTTCATGGGAGGCATAATCTCAAATCTCTATTGCTAGTAATTTTCAACTCTTCTCAGGTTCAGATGGCACAGAATATCAGCCTGAAACTACTTTCTTTCCCCTGTAACCTCTGTTCTTAGCATTAGCTAAAGCCATACTAACTGAATTGTCAAACACAGACATACCCAGGCCTCTGGCACTTTGCGTGCATCTGGCTACTATTGAAAAGCAAGAGACCTCCGTGAGCTCTGGCAGAAGAGCCTTACATTGACACTTATAGGAAGTATTGATTTACATAGCGAAGAACCTCAAAACATCAACATGACTGATGGTTACGGAGGATGATGGTTCTCTTGACAGTGCCTTTGGTAAGAGTGGGTGATGCTGTTGGTCCAATAAGGCCTTTTGTAATTAGTTGTCATTTCCTTCTTCCCTGATTTGTTCTCCTAAAGCCTTATGTGGTAAACAGAGGCTCCCGCTAAACATTGTCAGCTTGAATAAAGGTGTCCGTGAGGAATTTGATGCTAATCAGCTGAAGTCATTATTCAGTGCATTTGACAAGTAATTACAGGTGATTATACAGAAAAAGCTATTTGAAGAGAATGCTTTATAAATCTAAGGTTTGGATAAAAGTGTCTGCTAAAAGAATGAATGTAAATGTACAGCAGGAAAGCTCTCATAAAAGAAGTGTAGTAAAAGATCAATGCAAAACTGTTATAAGCAACTGATCTCTGTAACTGTCTACCTTCTGCAAGGTGTGACCTTAACCTTTGAAGGATTACATAGAATATATTGCCCCCAAACCAAAACCTGCTAGCATCAAAGCTGGACTGCTATCTGCAATTTGTATTTCATGACACACAGTACAGGTGAAGCTGAACTAAAGGTGAATGGGAGAGAAGCAGCATTGTACAGAGTCATTATGTGACAGCAACCTCACTCTATTGATCAAACTCCTTTTACATGATGGTGCTGACAAGAGTGAGAATTCTGCTCCACAACAGTGAATGGGAGACGGTTACTTGAGATGACTTTGTCAGCTCTACAAAGAATTGTCCATTTTCTCTCCTATTAGGTGATAAGTGAGACACTCACTAGAGAGAGGGAGAGAGAAAGACAGAAACTCATTGCTATGGAAACATTGCTTAGTTCGCCAATGAGCACAGGGAGGAGTAACATGTGGGGACAAAGGGAAAGATTAATGTTTGGTTCAGCCATTTTATGGTTTCAGAGGGCACGGTTCGATGAACGGCCGTAACTCAGGCACTGCGTGGTATCACGGCCACTATACATGAATCCACCCACAGCTCTGGCCTTAGCCCCAGCTGTGCGTCTTCTGTCCACCTCCTCATGGCAGGATGGCGTTAAGCGGAGCGGTGGGGTGGAGGTTATTCACTTTCATATCACCCCACTGACGCACTCAATAAAAAAAGAGCCTCGTTATCCACATCACGGTGGGGGTCATTTCTTTGTGTGCTAAAAAGCCGTTTAATTAGTTAGGCTAATGCGTTCACCAAAAAAAAAAAAAAAAAAAATGTTTAAGGTTGGGACTATATACACATTGTGATGCACAGTGATTTTGTAATTGGATCAAGAATAAAAAGGCCCAGAGTTTCGGTGAGAAAGACTGAACCTTCATAATCAGTTTCGGCATCTCTCTAGCATGATTCATTTTTGTCCAGAATGGTGATTCGTACAAATAACACTGACTGGGAAATGTCAGTTTCAGAATTTTCCCCTTCTTTATTTATTTCTTCACAAACTGAACTGCAGAGTAAATGATATGAATGTACGAATAAAGAAAAATATGAGAACAAATAACATCGATATCCAATTGTATTGGAACAGCACTAACTGCATTTATGAATTAATAAAAGTAAACGTTTTGTCAGCTTTATGCAAGAGAAGCTTTCGCTTCGCCCTCCTGGTTAGTTTTCCTCTGCAGCAAGTACTATGTTAACAAGAAAGAGTGGACGAGATCAAAAGGAGAGTGAATCAAAAACACATCAGTGCTTTCTGGTCGATTTAGAGCCATTTATACGAGGGGCTTTTCGGCACAACTAACACAACTCTGTTCTTATCCAGCACAGACTTCCTGCAGAGTGGCCTACTCTACCCTGCTTAGAGTCTCTGCTCTTAAGGTAAGCCTGACTGCTGCTTCAAAAAGCCTTGTGCACATAACACCAAAGTGTTTGAAGACCACATAAAAACCTGAAATGACCCGAGGCATCGGGAGGAAAAGGCAAATAAATGAAAACGTAAAAGGCCAGACGTCAGTGCTTAGCTGCAGGGAGGAGGGAGGAAGTAGGGTTCCATCAAATCTTTAGAGAACAGCTGGGCACATGGGCTATTAGTAAGTATTGATAAACAACGGCCTGATTCATCTTGTCCTGGTTCTAGCACAGACAAACAAGCAGGCAGGACTGCAGGGAGTAGAGAGGAGAGACATAGGTGACGTAGTCTGAGCGGCAAGGCAGGAGGGAGAAATGAATAGGAACTGTGAATCATTGTGCACGCACTCCACTTTGCTTTCATGAAAGAGCAGCAACGGTGTTGCCAGGAGGACGCCACACTGATATTTAGCTTCCCTCGTTTCAACTGCGATGTCAAATGCACAAGTGCTACGCAGCACAGAGGAAGAGGGAGGAGGGGACCCGGCTGCTGAGTGAAAGTCCAGTGGGAAAGGTCAGGTCAGAGGCATAAGTCATCATGGCACATTGTCACTACTGTTTTCGCCAGGATGTGTCACTCGGTCCGGGTCACGAGGACTCAGGGCTCAGGGAGAAAACTCCTGCCGTCAGTTTCGTATTCTCACGTTTACCCAGTCTCTCTTACACAAGCACTTTTCCTCTGACGCGCAGACCAGCTAACACCAGGAGTCACTTAGTTACACTTACTTTACCTTGAGCTCTCCCTGGTGCGAACATCAAACGCACACCTGATTAGTTGTAGGCGTAAAAGGCCACATATGAAGAGAAATGCCAAGGGCACAAACAAACACGGAGAAGGGCACACGCCTGCGTGGTAATTAGCACTGAGCTAGTGCTAGTCTTGGCAAAGATTCATTTGTATTCTTGCACTGCTGTTGAGGCGTGACATGAAACCCATCATCCTATCTCTTGCATATCTTGATCTTGACAGAAAACATCTACCTGTTCCCTAACGGAAGAAAGCTTCTGCATCCTAATCTTGCTTTCCACTGTCTAGACACCAAGAAAAGTAGGATAAAGCTTAAAAAAAAAGCAAAAGGCATCATACAGATTCCACAGTTCTACGGAAGCCATTTCTACAAATGACTTTGCTTGGCAATGCACTTCCACAACCTGAGGTTTTATGAATGAGGCGAGCAGGAGGTGATAAAAATGAACGGGGATGAAAAGGGTCATAGGAATGGAAGATTGGAGTAGGGGAAGGTGCGTATGCATTTTCTGCCTCTTTAAGTGCTCAGCGGACCATAAGGATGATCGGGAAGGGCTTGTCAGGTGATCGCCGCAGGGAGTTGAAAAGTCAACAACACGCTAATAACAACACGGCCTTGCCGAGCCTAGATAGACTTCCACTACACACAGTGGGCGAGTAAAACGTCCTTATCTTCCAGCATTTTTTAGACTTGATGGTTTATATCTTTAAGAGTCGGAAACAGTGGTTAACACTTATGAGTGCGCTATAATTAGCCAAGCCACAAGTGTACATAAGAGTGCAATTACTCATTGCAATTTAATGGTAATTACACCGATAATATTGACTTAAAATCAGCTTCCAAAAAATATATATGACATTCAAACAAGGTGAAATTGCATCAGTTTCTTGGGAGTGCCAGTCACGGTCACTTGAGAGAAATCAGCCTGACGTCCATGAAAGTGACAGCAGTGGCACCCAGCCTCGTCACGGCCACTGACTCTCACCATGACAGCCTTAGGGGGCAGCGGCGGATGGACAGCTCCTCTCCATGGCCTTTACACCCACTATCACACGTCTCCGTGCTGGGTCAGGGTCAGTGACGTAAGGACTGGCCAGAGCCACAAGATCTGATGCCGACACTTTGGGAGTTATGCCACTCCTCATGTACGATGACGGCATAGTAACACTTTAAGCATACTAATATCAAAAGAACAATTGTAGTGCAGCGACTGAAAAAAAGGCCAAACAATGCATATTGAAGATAAAAAAAAAAAATGTTTTAAAGAAAATAAGCACCGTCATGAACAACACAATTATCTTAAATGCATTTTTATTGCCTTCTTGTTTCACACACCATCCGTGATGTAGATACAACTTCAATTTTACCTTAATTAACCTTGCCGCCCTATTTATTTAAGTTAAGTTAACAACTTTATTAATAAGTTAACAACTTTATTAATCCCACAAGGGGCAATTCAAGTAGGGTAGCAGCATCACACAGCAAACACAAAACATCACATAAAGGTACAAAAAATAAATAAGTAAAAAATAAAAAAAATAAAAACTCGACATGCTTCATAATTAAATTCTTCTTGGGGAAAAAAAACCAAAAAAAAAAACCTTAAGACTTTAAATTACAAAAACGAATAGCCTCTGGAACAAAGGTAAATTTATATCTATTAGATGAACATTTAATGCTTCTAAATCTTCTTCCAGAGGGCAGTACTTCAAAGTAAACCTTCAAGGGATGAGAGTCATCTCCCGTGATACTACGAGTTTTCCTTAACATTTGTTGCTCGTAGAATTCTGCTAGACTCCGCAAAGGCACACCAATAATTTTTGAGCAAGTCCTAACTAAGGTCTGCAAACGATTCTTGTTCCTAAGAGAGAGTGATGAATACCAGCATAAAAAAGAAAAGCTCAAGATACTCTCAATAAAGGTAGCATAAAAAGTTCTCAGTATGTTTTTTTGTACACAGAAAGAGTTCAATTTCCTAAGAACATACATGCTTTGATTCACTTTCTTAATAATAGCCTCTGTGTTCTGCTGGAACTTTAAAGTAGTATCAAAGATAGTTCCAAGATACTTATACTCCTGTACCCTTTCAACTTCTTCTCCATAAAAGTACACAGGTTTCACCTTTGAAGCATTTTTCCTAAAATCAATTACCATCTCTTTCGTTTTAGTACTATTCAGTTGTAGTTCAACTTTTTTGCACCACTCAAAGAACTCATTGTGATCATTACTGTCATCACATTCTGCACTAGTTAACAAGGATAGAAAAACTGTGTCATCAGCATATTTAACTACATGACATTTATCCTTAGTGCTGCGACATTCATTTGTATAAAGTATAAAAAAGATTGAAGACAGTACACATCCCTGAGGAGATCCAATTGACGTAACAAGCGTATCTGACAGCACTCCATTCAACATGACTCTTTGCTGCCTACATGTCAAAAAATCTAAGATCCATAAAACCAAACCGTGACTCACATCAAATTCACATACAAGTTTCTTCGCTAAAATGATAGGATTCATTGTATTGAACGCAGAGGAGAAATCAACAAACAACATTCTAGCAAATGTGCCTCCATTCTCTAAATGTTGATGTATGGTGCAGGGTTTCCGTTGTCCGGTAATTGCCGGACATTGGCCGGAAAAAAAATGAAATGTCCGACAAAATTAAATCTCTCCGGTCAAATTGTCCGATTAAAATTGCCTAAAAATCCCGCCCCCCTAACACAATCTGAATTTGAGAATAAGCCTAAAATGTATAAAGCAAAAATACACCGACCTTTGGCTATGTTATAAAGGAACAGGCTCTACCGTTTGAAAGTTATTAAACAACATCGCATGCTGCATTTCAAATTAAGCGCACGCCTAAAACGGCTGTAATATAGACCTAAACAACGAACGAATGAGTGAGACGTTTCAAATATGGCCAGGCCCAGGCAGACTAGCCTTAAAAGCTTTTTTCAGAGGCCAGACACGACGGACGATGGTGAATCAGGAACGCCTGAAGCCTCAGGTGTCCAGACAGCTCCACCACCACCGGAGAAAAAGCCGAAGTGTAGGGCGTATCGGTCGGAATGGAGTGACAAGTTCCCATGGCTAAGATGTGAGGTAGTTGATGGTAACGAAAAAATGTTCTGTTCGCACTGCGAAAAGGCAGGACGACGCAACGGATTCACAAGAGGGTCGAATAATTTGAGAATGTCTGCTCTCATTGAACATAGTCAGAGCAATGACCATGTTGCGGCGCTCAATTTAACGCCACAGCAGGTTGCGATGAAAGGCCACTGTGACAAGGCCACGGAAACTTCTAAGAAAAAACTATGCTCTCAGCTCAAAATTGTATTCCACATGGCAAAACATGATCTCCCATCTAACCATTTTGTAGCACAGACTGAGCTACTGCAAGCTCTCGAGGCTCCAGATTTTGTCACCACCGATGGCATTTATTGCCATAGCGACTCTGTGGATGATATGGAGAGGGCATTAGAACACGTCGTGGTGGAACAGATCCGTGAAAAACTGAAAAACAGTGACTTCATTGGAATAATAATTGACGAAACTGTAAATATCACTGTGAACAAAAAGTTAATCGTATATCTAAAGCTGGAAATAAAAGGAAAGGTGGAGACATGCTTTCTTGGAAATTATGATGTGGACTCCGGGACCGCAAGATGCATTTATGATCGCGTTGTTGCCGTGCTTCGCGAAATGGATATAGCACTGTCCCGTGTCATTGGCCTGGGTTCAGATGGTGCAAGTGTAATGATGGGAAGGCATGGTGGGGTTGGTGCTTTGTTTAAGCAAGCGAATCCCTTTTCTATCCAGGTGCACTGCGTTGCCCACAGGGCTGCACTTGCTGCGCAGGACGCAGCGAAAGCTGTGGAAAACATCAGAGCTTACAAAAACACGATCTCCTCAGTGTACTCCTTCTACAGACACTCTGCCACCAGAACAACCCGGCTCCGCCAATTAACAGCTGCACTCAGTGATGAGGACATGGTCAGCCTCAAGCAGCCTTGCGCAGTCCGCTGGCTATCCCTACACAGGGCTGTGGAGGCCATGAAGCACAACTGGGCAGCTGTGGCCATGGAACTTCATGAAGAGGCCGTGGGAGGAAATACCCAAGCACAAGGGCTGCTTGGTCAAATCCAGACCTACAGCTTCATAGCCCTGACTCACGCACTGGCCGATCTACTACCAATGATGACAAAACTGAATTTAGTTTTTCAGAAAGACAACGTCAATCTTTCCAGCATCCGACCAATAGTGCAAGCATCTGTCGCGGCATTTACACAGTTACGAGATGTCCCAGGTCCAGAAGAGGAGACATTCCAGGCGGGCTATAAAGACGGCACATACAATGATGTCAAAGTGACCAATTCAAGTGACCGCTCCATTCAAGCTTTCAAAAAAGCCAGGGAACGCTATGTTCAACATCTGATAGATGCCTTGCAAGATCGGTTCCCCGAGGATTGCATGGATCTACTTCACTGCCTCGATGCCCTTCTAAACCCCTCTAGATATCCGCAGACACATAGTGGTAAGTGGGAGCTGTTGATTTATTATACGGGTCATTCTACAGAAACGTCCACTTTTGGTATGGCAAGATGTCTTAAAATTTATTTATTTTTCTAACATTTCTAACATTTTCAAACTTACACCACATTATTAGATTACTAAAAATTTAAAATATAAATAAAAATTTATATTTTTTGTGCATTTATTTAAAGACGGCATGTACCTTTTTTGTCACTGGTGTTACCTTACTTCTTTGGCAATTTCAAAGGTTTTTATGAAATATTATTTCTAATTTTTTTTCAGCATATGTAGTCAGAGTTACCGAAAAATAATAATAATACAACAAACAAGGAGATTATGTTTTATTTATTTTAATCAGGTTTGTTAAAAGTGTGCTTGAATGAGGTTAGTTCGTTTGCGCAACCATGTATTTGCTATAACAATGAAAATATTTGAAAACTGGTTAAAATTAAGTAGTGATGCAATCCTTTAAATCTTAACTTTTGAGTGTAGCAGAATTAAATGGATGTAAAATTATTATGTCACATGTGACATTGTATTTAATGTGACAGAATTTTTTTTTTTATAGTATAAATATAATATCAAATATATTTGATAGTTATGTATACATTATTGCATTTTAAATGGTGTAAAAACCTGTTATTGGCCTCAAAATAAAGCACTTTCCCTCTGTACATGACTGTGGGGACGAGCACTTCTGTGGTGCTTGGAATTCTATAGAATTAATAAAAATCAAATATTGCCACATTGATGGCTCAAGAAGGTGTAATTTTTCAAATAACATATTGTTTTATTTTAAAATGTAAAGAAATTGTAACCCTAAAGTGTTTTTTAAGTGTAATATTTCTGTAAAGGCTAGGGACAGAAAAATGGACATTTCCATAGAATGACCCATACAGGCCTATTTATAATAAGCGCAGCATTCTTTTGTAGGCCTATAATTCTAATATCGTTCTCACCTATTATATTATCTTATAGCTCTCCAAGAATATGCAGAACCAGCGATCAGAAGGATTATTTGCCATTTTACAAGCACTGAGTCTGCGGACACCGCTCCTCTTATCGATGCCATAAGCCTGCGACGTGATGCCCTCGCTGTCATGACAGCGCTCCGTGGCTATGGAGGATTGCATTTCTCCACAGCCTGCGAAGTCCTCATATGTGATTTCAACGAAATGTATCCAGAGTGGACCAAGCTCGCCAAGATAGCCTGTGTAATCCCTGTCTCGAGTGTTCCTGCAGAGAGGGGGTTCTCGCTGCAGAATCGGATCAAGACGAAGCAGCGAAGTCGCCTTGCGGAGAACAAGGTTACGCGGCTTATGCGTACTGGGCAAGTTGTGTGAGACACTGGCAAGTTTTGATTTTAAGTCGGCAGCTGCACAATTCAGCACCGCAAAACAGCGTAAAAAGTAGCCTAAAATGACGAGACAATGTTATAGGCCTAGTCATTTGCTTGTTCCAGTTAATTTGACAAGGAGTCATTTCACGGTGGCCAATTTAAATGTTACCAGTTAAATGAGACATATTGAGAGTGTATAATTAAGTTCGCTTGAGTAAAAACAATAGGCTACTATTCAGATATTTTATGTGGGGAAGGGGGATTGGTTTGTTAAACTATGAATGTGAAACCATAGTAAAAACAACTGGCGTTGATTGACGCCAATCGGACGTTCATGTTTTTTTCCGTCTATTTGAAAGTTAGGCTAATAAACATGTTGCATTCTATACGGCCTGATTATGTCATTTTTTAAGTTACATAGCCTGCCTCCAGTTTTCCTCAACTTGACTAATTAAGAGGCGATATTTGACCGGCATATCATCAAAATGTCCGGAAAACGAAACCTCTGCCGGTCACTTTGACCGGCACCATTTTTTTCTAGCGGAAACTCTGGTATGGTGTTTAGGAGGAAAAGCTTTGCGTCATCCACACCTCTTTTAGTGCGATATGCAAACTGCAAAGGATCTAACTTATGACCCGTAACTGTA
This sequence comes from Tor tambroides, assembly GCA_021397915.2. Taxonomy (NCBI): domain Eukaryota; kingdom Metazoa; phylum Chordata; class Actinopteri; order Cypriniformes; family Cyprinidae; genus Tor; species Tor tambroides. The sequence goes on from JAFVLL020003683.1 coordinate 55,653, forward strand.
ATAAGTTGTGACTTAACTTCCCTCTCTAAGGCTTTCATGGCTAAAGAAGTTAATGCAATGGGCCTAAAATCATTCAAAGAATGTGACTTTTCTCGCTTAGGAATAGGTATTATATTAGACGTTTTCCATAAGCAAGGAACTACAGCTTGATCCAGGGATGCCTGAAACAGAGAGTGAAACACAACACTGAGCTGCTCTGCACAGTATTTAAGTGTTCTCCCACAGATACCATCTGGACCAGGCGCTTTATTAACAGGTGTAGCTTTCAGCTGTTTCATTACATTAAAAGGATGCAGATTCAAAGTGTTGGAAGGACTTAATTTTTGCTTAAAATCATCAAGAACAGCACTTACGTCATGCTTCTCAAAACGCGTAAAAAACAAATTCAAGTCGTTGACCAATAAGTTACCATCAGCATCCTTATTTAACACTGTTCCTTGCTTAGGTATACTAATATCCGCCATGTTCTTAATCCCATGCCAGACAGCCCTCATATCACCTTGAACGAATTTATTCGTATTTATTTATTTATTTTAATTTTTAGGGTTTTTAGGCTGGATCCCAATGGTGATTCATTTTTGGGATTTAATTTTTAGCTTTTTATTAAATCCTCTGCAGTTCCCTGACCATATGGTGTCATAGTTTTGTGTATTTATTCTTTTGCCATTTTTGTTATTATTATTAGTAGTAGTAGTAGTAGTAACAATTTTATTCTAGTTCTGGGCAACGATAAATCGTGTCCAATATAAAAGTTTTTTTTTGTATATAACGTGCGTGTGTGTACTGTGTATATTTATTATGACTTATTATGTATATATAAACACACACACATGCATGTATATATTTAAAAATATATGTTTAAAAAAAATAAAAAATAAATAAATATAAATATATTATATATATATATATATATATATATATATATATATATATATGAATGAAAATATATGTTTATATTAAATATATTTATACAATATAAATTATATGAATATAAATAAATATATATATATATACATACATACATATATATACACACACACAAACATGTAAATACATGTAAATATTTTCTAAATATATAGTGTGTGTGTGTCTTTATATATAAACATAATAAACATACACAGTACACCCACATATATTATATAAACAAAAATTTTTATTTTGGATGCGATTAATCACGATTAATCATTTGACAGCACTATTTATTCATGAATTTATCATAAAAACTAAATACTGCATATTTAAATATCTTATTTAAATTATATTCCTTGTCTTTTTATTTTGTTGGATGCTGGTAATATTACTTATTAGCTAATAATTTTAGGAAATAATAGGAGATAAAGAGAGGAACACATGTAATATTAGGTAACAGCAAAAGCTAATGACAGGAGACTTGAAATGTGTCGAAAAAGCAAGTGTGTATTAAACTGGTGCTATGCTGTTTGGTCGGAAGTCGTTTAATAAATCTCTTTGAATTATACTCCACCTTGTAATCTGCTTTATTATTATTTCACTCCCATCCGATGGAGACTAAAACACTGTGGACACCAAAAATAATCTTTTCATTATTTGTCATGCCTCTCACAAGTCTTTCTGAACTGCTGAATCTGCTTTTGCCGATACTGCTCTATGCTCCATTTATTTTGAATTAAATGTATTTGAATAATAAATCTGTTTCTTGACTCTTGAAGCTTAAGCTACCGCAAAAGTAATTCTGTAGTCTTAAAAGAGTATTTTCATATATTTTTTCCATCAAAATGTGATCACCGATCAAGCCATTGGAAGTGATTGACTGGGCATCCCTTGAGAAAGTGTTTCTGAGCTCAGCAGCAAACATGGCAAATAAAGTTGAAAAGTTATTTTAGAGTAAGTGAGTTGTGTAAGTGTCACAGCTCCATAATTATCAGGGCACAAAGTACCAGCATGCCATTTTATACATTTTAAAATGTTTTACTACAAAATGTAAAATATATTAATTTTGATATACACTCTTTCTCATATATTATCATTATTATCAACAGACAGACCAGGCTCAGCTTGCTCTCCTGGGTTCAACAGAACCATATAAGTGGGTTTGCCATGGGAAATGATTTCAGCAGAACTTCAGCAGTCTGCTGGGTAGAAAATTGCTTTTTCTGCAGAACATAGCTTAAGGACTTGACAGAGAACACACAAGTGAGCATGAAGAAATGATGCCGATTTATCCTACCTGTTGTGGTCCATCTCCGTTGACGATGTTGGGCGGGTGCGGCGGTGGAGGCGGGGAGGTGAGCATTGGGATGTCTGGGCTGAGCAACTGGCCGGACTCCAGTGGGGAGGTGTGGTCAGCCATGACTCCCTCATCCACACTACAGGAGAGGCACTGCTTGCTCCTGTAACCACAAACAATTCAGTCAATAATTCAATTCCACCATTAACAAGCACTCGTTCAGAATCGCCACAATGACTGCATGCACGCAAGTATTCAAATATTACAACTGCGAAATAATTCCTCAGGAAGTATATGTGACCCTGGACCACAAAACCAGTCTTAAGTCGCTGGGGTATATTTGTAGCAATAGCCAAAAATACATTGTATGGGTCAAAATGATAAAT